>ML789347.1:82125-112646 GCA_009831015.1 Picea engelmannii
TAGCATGTTCAGCGGGGTCTGAGCTGTGATAAGGACCATTGATCTGGAGAGGTGGGTCATCGCCAATGGATATCAGTGTGGGGGTTAACGAAGGACAAGTGTCAGGTGGTGAGAGGAGCTAGAGTAGTGAGTGGGATGAGCAGAGGCAACACGGGGATCTTATTTCATTCAAGCACATGATTGAGGGAGCTGTTGAGAGTGGTTTGGATCCAGACCACCTTTAGGCCCACAATCCACCACAAGATGCCATGTACCCTTCCAAAAATACCATCGTTCCAATTGCGAGACCGCTTATTAGGAAAATTAACGCTTGAGTAGTTTACATCCCTGCAATGAAGTGTATTCATTGATCTACTAATGATCTATGATTCGGGTGATATTTACCTACTGCAAGGATCGAATGTTCTCATTGACTTGGGATCAATGTTCCAGATTCACTTCGGACATTCGGGCTTTAGGTGTTTTGAATGTGAAACATGAAAAATATTCCGGAGGAAAATATCTGAAGTGAATGATCTGTCGCCATGTGTCATGATGGATGAATGGTCCAGATTCTCTTTGGAAGTCTGGGTTTCGGGAGTTTCAAATGTGAAGCATGAAAACTCTCCTAGAGGAAAATCTCTAAAGTGAATGATCTGTTGCCACTTGTCCCCCCCGATTGATGTTCTAAATTTACTTCGAGACTTCAGGTCTTTGGCTCTTTGGGACTTTCTAATGTGAAACATGAAAATATCCTGGAGGAAAATACCTAAAGTGAATGATCTACTGCCACGTGTCATGACCGACGAACGGTCCAGATTTTCTTCGGAAATATGGGCTTCATGAGTTCAAAGGTTTATGAATATTATGCTCAAAAACTCCCGAAGGAAAATCACCAAAGCGACGTGTCGGGTTCTTGGGACTTCATCTCTTCGGCTCTTCAGAGGCTTCGGGTCTTTGGGAACTTATTACTTCGAACTTGATATTAAAACCCGGGCGATTCTTGAACCCGAATGGATGAGAGTCATTGATCTATTTGACCTGATGGATCTCCACCGTCGAAAATTAACCTGTCTGTTCCCATAGTCTGAGCCCAAAATTTGTTGCTCTGGATTGCTGTGTTGTGTGCACAGACATTTGTTGTGCATAGAAAAGGATTGGTTGACCTGTGATGAGCTCAATCAATGGTGCACGTGATGACAAGCATTCTGAAACAAATATGACATGTATTTTATCCTTCCAAAAAAACATAAAAAAAAATGCGCGAAGAATCAAAAGACGAATAAGGGCCAAGACACTCAGTAGTGGGAAACTGACTTAAACAACCAGAAAAAGGAAAAATTGATGAAGGCATAGGAAAAAGAGAGGAGAGGCAGGGGATGAAAACCTAGGTTATAGCACGATGCATTGGATAAACTATATGAAAAAACCTCGCCATCCAATAAGGTATTTCTAATGAAGAGATTATTTAATATGAATATGTCAGAAGGTGGGTCTATTTCAGATCATTTAAATGAATTTAATATGATTACTAATCAACTAATTTCTGTAAAAGTGGACGGTGATGATGAGGTCGGGGATTTTCTAATCTTGTGCTCATTGCTAGAAAGTTGGAACAACTTGGTCATGGGTGTAAGTAACTCTGTATTTGGTTCAAACCCTTTAAAATTTGATGATGTTTTTGGTGTTATCCTTAGCGACAAAAAATCATAGGTAAGACATCAAGTAATGCATTAAACATGGAGAACATGGAATATAAAAGGATAGAGCAAAGGGCTCAGGGAACTGCGAGAATACTAGGAAGGGTAGATCCAAATCCAGACTGGGAAATATAGAGTGTTGAAATTGTGGGAAGAAAGGACATCTGAAGAAAGACTACAAAGCTCCAAAAAAACAAAGAGATGGACAGCAAGAGAAAAATTAGGAAGCAAATGTAACAGGTGATGTGTTACAAGATTCTTTGATTCTTTCTGTAGATAATATTTTTGAGTCTTGGGTAGTATATTTAGGGGCTTCATTTCATGCCACACCCCATAGGAAACATTTTCTATATTATGTTCAAGGTGATTTTGGATAGGTTCATTTGGGTGGTGATGCACCATGCAAAATTGTTGGAATGGGAAATGTAAAAATAAAGCAAAGGAATGAAAACCAATGGTTGTTGAAAGAGATAAGACATCTTCCAGATCTAAGGAAAAATATAATGTCAACAGGGAAATTGGCAAGTGAAGGTTGTATATCCATATTTATAGATAAGGTGTGGAAGGTCACCAAAGGATCACTAGTGATAGAAAAATGAGAGGAGGTAGGTACATTGTATTTATGTACTGGTAATATTGACTCTTATATCTCTTTAGATTCTACATGAGTGGATACAACACTGTGGCATCATAGGATTGAACACATGAGTGAGAAGGGGATGCAGATACTTCAAAAAAAAAAATTGTTGCCAGATCTTAAACAAACTGATTTGGATTTCTGTGAGCAATGTGTTTATGGAAAACAAAAGAGAGTAAGATTTCTCAGAGTTGGAAAAGAAAAGAAGAGTGAAAGGTTAGAGCTTGTACATACAGATGTATGGGGAACATCTCAGGTATCATCTCTTGGTGGCTCTCGTTATTATGCTACTTTTATTGATGATAGAACTATAAAAACTTTGGTTTATTGCATTTGACAAAAATTTGATGTTTTTGATACTTTTAAGAAACAAAAAGCTTTGGTTGAGAATGAGACATGAAAAAGGCTGAAGTGTCTCAGATCGGACAATGGAGGTGAATATTGCATCAAGGAGTTTCATGATTAATGTTCTTACCATGGGATTCATAGAGAGAAAATAGTTCCAAGAACACCACAAGAAAATGGTGTGTCATGAAGGATGTATAGGACAATCATGGAGCGTGCAAGGAGTATGAGATTGCATGCTGGGTTGCCCTTACATTTTTGGGCAGATGTTGTAAATACCATTATTTACTTAATAAACATAAGACCTTCAATCTCTTTGGATGGTGGAATGCCAGAGGAGGCATGGATAGATAAAAAGGTAAACTATTCTTGTTTGAATACTTTCGATTGTGAAACATTTGTCCATATTGGGTTTTAGCTTTATGAGTTCTCTGGGAACTAGAAATACTTCCAGACTGTGCACATAGGTCTTCTCCTCTACTGGTACTTTGTCCAGAACCCGAGAGTTCTTCCTGGCATGACAGAACGAACCCAATATAGCCTTTTTCCCATGCAAAGCATCTCTATCATCTCTGACATCTCCGACATCAGAGCAAAGGCGGTGAATTAATAGGGTTGTTTTTTGTAAGGCCTTTGGGGCGATTGTTAGTGATCACAAAACTAATTATTGGTTGGTTGGTTTAAAGAAAATAGAACAAAGATTAAGGAAAAATAGAAGAAGTGTACCTTTATTGGATACAGTTTTAATGATTTTGTTTATCGCTTATGGGATTATGAAAATCACAAAATCATTAGGAGTAGAGATGTCATATTCAATGAGAAGGTCATTTTCAAAGATCAATTGCAGGGAAAGAAATAGGGAAAATAAAAACCATAATACATAGTGCTTGATGAGATCAATGAAAAATAAATTCCAAAGGTACCAGAAAATCAAAATGTATAACAACAGGAGTAGAAGGTACCTCAATTTCCTACAAGTGTTGTTAGAATATGTATCAGGTTAAGTATATCCTATGAACGATACTCTCCTTCATTGTATTATTTATTGTTGACTGATTCTGGTGAACCAAAATGTTATGAAGAGGCAATGTAGGTAGACTAAAACGAAGTGGGAGAAAGGAATGAAAGAGGAAACAGATTCCTTGGTAAATAACCAGACTTGGGACTTGGTTCTGTTGGAAGTTTGGTTGTTGTCATTGATGTAAACCCTAGTCATTGGTTTTGGACCCCAAGATTGATGAAGGTATTTGGACATGAAGGACAATGCATGTGAAGATACAAAACCCATGGATGGATAATATGCATCATGTTGTTTTTGGTGGTAGGTGGAACGTCATGTGGATCCTCATGGTTAAGGAGAAATGAATTTTTGAAGCTAAAAAAGTTAATTGAAGAAGGAAGTACAAGTCGGCCCTGAAGATAATTAAAGAAAATAATTACAAAATAAGAAAGTGTCAGGTCAGCCCTAATGTTAAAAGGAAGTGACATAAAGGGTATAAATACATATTATTATACATTCATTTTATACACACAAGTTTGTTATTGAACAAGGAGATATATGTCGAATTTCAGAGGAAATATGAAGTAAAGAAGGTCGAATTCAAGGGAGGATGAATTATCTTGGTGATGTGTTCTAAGGTATGTTATTTACAGGTCATCTTACCATTTTCTCTATAACTTTGTTTCTAGAACTATTCAGATGGTGAAATTTGGAGACTAGTGAGAAGACATATCTAGGTACCTGTGGTAAAAATTTCAGCTCTTTATTCACTATAATTTTGGATATAGATTGTGGAAGATAGGGGTTTTGACTAGTTCTGAAGCTAGTCATAATCATGTGTTTCGAGTAAAATAGTCATAACTTCTTCATAGAGTATCCAAATGAAGTGAGACCAATTGCATTGGAAAGAGTACGATGTAGTTTCCTGTGTACTAATTTTAGAATTAGATGTTAAATATTGAGCGTGGGGCATTCTATACAAGTTACCTCTCCTGAATAAACTATAATTGAATAAGGTCTACCATTTTCTCTATAACTCCTTTTTTGGGAGGATTCAAGGAGTGAAACTTGGAGGAGTTTTAGAAAATACATTGAATAATATTATCTACTGGATCAAAGTATTCCAAGAAGTGAAGAATTGCAGAAGTTGAAGAAGTCTTAGGAAGCATTATTAGGTTCTATGTGATGGTTGGTTGATGGTGATAATTTAATGTAAATTTTTATTATCTATCATATATTCTTGGGTGGAAGGAAGGGGAAAGGATGGAGAGGTCAACCCTCTCTTGATATTGGAGGATTGTATCTTCCTTTTGGAGGTTTATCCCTACCTTTGTATTTGGAAGTTGTAGCTTTCCTTGGAATTAATTACTTCCCTTGAACAATAACTATTGATTATTTCTCATATATTGTGCATGGTGTATTGTGGTGTATTGGTGTAACTCTTCTACTATTGTTCATTTCTCATTATATATAATTGAATATATGATCTGGTTGAAGTATAAGTTGATTTTTTTTTCAAATTGTACTTGATACTGATTCACCCCCCTCTTAGTATCAACAATTGGTATTGGAGCAGGTTGCCTTCAGAATAGTTTAACCACTAGAAGGAAAATCTTTAGCAGAGATGGATGACCATGAGAACATTTGAAATGGGATTCAAATATTTGATGGAATAAATTATTCATGCTGGAGTGACAGAGTGAAAAATTACCTAACATCTTTGGGAGTAGACATTTGGTACTCAGTTGTATATGGCTATGTAATCCCAAATAATGCTCCAACCAATCCAAATGAGAACAATCTTATGAGTTGTAATTCAAAATACATACATGTTATTATAGGAGCATTGGCACCAACCATTGCTAGAAAAGTGATGGGCTGCAACATTGCTAAATAGGTATGGCACAAACTCAAGAGTATCTATGAAGGTGATCCAAAAGTTAAGCAGGTCAAGCTTCAACGACATAGAGAAGAATTTGAAAATTTGAAGATGGATGAAAAGGAAGATATTGAAACCTATTTTCTTAGATTTGATGAATTTGTTAATGCTATGATAGGATTAGGTGAATATCTCAATGAATCCTTGGTTGTACAAAATTTGTTGAGATCAATTCTCTTGAAGTATGATGCTAAGGTCTCCGTCATTGAAGAAACTAGGGACTTGACCAAAATGACAATGGATGAATTACATGGGTCTCTTATAGAATCTGAAATGATAACAGGTACATAAAGTGACCAACCAAACAATGAAGCAACCTTTAAATCCATAAATAAGACAAAAGACAAGGATACCGACCTTGATGAAGAAATACAAATTTTGTAAGAAGGTTCCAGAAGGGAATTGGGAGATACAAAGGTAAGTCTCCTCTCAAATTCTTTAACTGTGGTAGAATAGGACATATTGTTGAAAAATGCTACTATAAAAAGAGAAGTCTCAACAATAAAAAAAGATTCTACTCCAAGGATGATGACATCTCCTCAAATGAGAGTGATGAAGAAGATAATGATGGAGGATAAGTCCTCTTCATAACCCAAGAAACCCAGGATGATGATCACAAGAATTCTAAATATGAATAAATCATTTTTGAAGAAGATTTAGATGAAGAAACCAACCTTGATTCCTTTTGAGGATACAAAGACAATGCAGAGAGTGAACAAGAAGATGAGAATCTTGAAAAGTCGAAGCATGTTGAAACTGAAAATGGTAATCTTAGAAACATAAACATAATACTAAAAGGTGAATTGACTATTTGTGAAGAAGAGAATTACAAGCTTGGAAAGACTATTGATAGATTGAAGGAACAATTAGAAGATTATGAGAAATTGTAAGAATAATTGGATCACACAAAAGGGGATCTACTATTGATAATAGAAAAGTTGAAGAAGTTCGAAAAAAAAACTGAAAAATTTGATGAGATACTTAGCAGTCAAATATCTGCAAACAACAAGATAGGACTAGGATACAATGATAGTTTGAAGACAACAAAATAATAGAATGAAGATGAAAATGATGAAACCAACACTCCATAACAAGTTAAAAAACAAGATAGAAGACTAGAATTCAAAAGGAATGACACATCAAGAAGATCCTCTCCCATCATGTATGAAAGAAATCATTATGAAGGAAACTACAGAAGAATAGATCATGAACCTAGATGGACCACACCACAAAGAATATCACTTACTCCCAGGTATCAAAATTTCTTTCTTGGACATTGTTATACTTGTGGAAATTTTGGACATAAGGAAATCAATTGTAGAATCAATGAAAGGAATAACTATGCAAGATACATGAATGGTGCAAATAGTAGATATGGAAATGTTCGCAGACCTGTAAACATAAATTATAATCCATTTGACCATTAATGGATCAAAATATTGTATTCTAGAAGTGCAATAATCTTGGTCACAAAGCATGAGATTTCAGAGAGATGAAGGAAGATAAAACTATGCCAAATGTCCCTATACCAACTACAACATGGAAAATGAAACAAACTCCACACAATGAAAAATGTCGAATAGCATTGGTCACTAAAGAATTCAAAGAAGAAGATGAATGGTTCATAGACATTGGGTGCTTATCTCATATGACCTGAAATCAAAGCAAATTTGTCAGCTTGAAGAAAAAGGGTGGAAATGTTGCATTTGGAGATGACTCATCTACCAAAATACTTGGAAAAGGAACTGTAAATATTGGAAGTGAAAATGTAAAAGCAAGAAAAGTCTTATTGGTTGAAGATCTGAAGCATAATCTCCTCAGTGTTAGCAAAATATGTGATCAAGGATACACTCTTCTGTTTGACTCCCGAAAATGGAAAATCAGAGAAAATGACTAAGGAAGATTGGTTGCAACTGCAAAAACAATACCGAACAACATATACATCCTAGACACGAAGAAGAGAGAGAAGACATAAGCCACACAAAAGGATTCCAAGGAAGAAAAAGTCCCAAAGACAAAAAATAAAGATGAAGTATTATTGAGTGCCACATGTTCAGGGGGAGCATCCCCAAAGAAGAATCTCACCTTATGCCATTGAACTTAGGGGGAACAACCCCACCCTTTTCCATTGATGTCAAAGGGGGAGATAAATTGGGATCATGATGACAGGGGGAGCATGAGTGTTGACAATAATGAAAAAGGGAGATATTTTTGGAAGATTGGTTGTTTTCATTGATGTCAACCCTAGTCATTGGTTTTGGACCCCAAGATTGATGAAGGTATTTGGACATGAAGGATAGTACACATGAAGATACAACACCCATGTATGGATAATATACATCATGTTGTTTATAGTGGTAGGTGGTACATCATGTGGATCATCATGGTTGAGGAGAAATGAATTTTTGAAGATGACTAAGTGAATTGAAGAAGGAAGTACAGGTTGGCCTTGAAGATAATTAATGAAAATAATTACAAAATAAGAAAGTGTCAGGTCAGCCCTAATGTTAAAAGGAAGTGACATAAAGGGTATAAATACATATCATTATACATTCACTTTATACACATAAGTTTGTTAATGAACAAGGAGATATAAGTCGAATTTTAGTGGAAATATGAAGTAAAGAAGGTCGAATTTCAAGGGAGGATGAAGTCTCTCAGTGATGCGTTCTAAGGTATGTTATTTACAGGTCATCTTACCATTTTCTCTATAAATTTGTTTCTAGAACGACTCAAATGGTGAAATTCAGAGTCTAGTGAGAAGACATATCTAGGCACATGTGGTAAAATTTTTATCTCTTTATTCATTATAATTTTGGAGATACACTATGTGGAAGATAAGGTTTTTGACTAGTCCTGAAGCTAGTCATAAACAGGTGTTTCGGGTAAAAAAGTCATAACTTATTCATAGAGAATCCAAATGAAGTGAGACCAATTGCATTGGAAAGAGTACGGAATTTAGTTTCCTGTGTACGAATTTCAGAATTAGGTGTATCATGGTGCATTGGTGTAACTCTTCTACTATTGCTCATTGCTCATTGGATATAATTGAATATATGATATAGTTGAAGTATAAGTTGAAAAAGTTTTCAAAATGTACTTGATATTGATTCACCACCCTCTCAGTATCAACAGGTTCAGTTGCCTACAGGAAAAAGAGCATTGCAAAATAAATGGGTTTACAAGTTGAAGGAAGACTATGGAGGTAAAAAGAGGTACAAGGTTAGACTTGTTGTAAAGGGGTTTTCACAAAAGAAAGATATAGATTTTGATGAAATATTTTCTCCTGTTGTTAAAACAAATTCAATTGGGACTATTTTAAGTCTTGTGGCAGTAGAAGATTTGCATCTTGAACAATTAGATTTAAAAAGAACTTTTCTCCATGGGGATTTGGAGGAAGAGATTTATATGCAACAACCACAAAAGTATGAGGTCAAAGGGAAGGAAAATTTGGTATGCAGGTTGAAGAACATCTTATATGGCCTAAAGCAAGCTACAAGGTAGTGGTATTTGAAATTTGACAGTTTAATGATAGAACAAAGTTATAGTAGATGTCATTATGATCACTGTATTTATTTTAAAATGATAGAAAATGGAAGCTATATTATGTTGCCATTCTATGTAGATGACATGCTTGTTGCAGGGTATAATATGCAGGATATAAATGTGCTCAAGAAGAAATTAGCTAATTAATTTGCAATGAAGGATTTGGGTGATGTAAAGAAAATCCTTGGTATGAGAATAACAAGAGACAGGAAACGCCACAAATTGACATTGTCTCAGGGTGAGTACATAGAGAAGGTGTTGGAGAGGTTTATAATGCAGAATGCAAAACTAGTTAGTGCACCTATGGCCAACCATTTCAAATTAACTAAAGAAATGTGTCCCAAGATAAAGGAGGAGATAGAATACATGTCCAGGGTCCCTTATTCATCAACAGTTGGTAGCTTGATGTATGAGATGGTTTGCACAAGACTAGATATTGCACATGCAGTGGGGGTTGTGAGCAGGTATATGAACAATCCAGGTAAAGAACATTGGGAGGCAGTAAAATTGATTCTCAGGTATTTGAGAGGTACTTCTACTCATGCATTATGTTTTAGAGTTTCATACATTGTTCTACAGGGACATGTTGATTCATATATGGAAGGTGATAAATATAGCAGGAGGAGCACCACAAGGTATGTTTTTACTGTAGGTGGAACAATAGTAAATTGGATTTCAAAACTATAAAAGGTTGTTGCACTTTCAACAACAAAAGCACAGTATGTTGCTGCTACAGAGGCTAGTAAAGAAATGATTTGGTTACAGAGATTTATGGAGGAATTGAGAAACAATTAGGAGAATAGTAGGTTGTACTATGATAATGAGAGTTCCATTCATATTGCAAATAACTTAGCCTTCCATTCAAATACTACACATATACAACTTAGGTACCATTTCATACGATCCATCTTGGAAGATGGACATTTGAAGTTGGAAAAGATACATACTAGCCAGAATCATGGAGACATGTTAACAAAGGGAGTAACCAGGGACAAAATGAGTTCCTGATCAGTTTTAGTTGGTCTTCCAACATGAAGGTGAAGATGATAAATTTTCCAGGTCCAAGGTTGATCATAGTCCATCAGATACAATAGCAGTGGAGTTGTTGTGATCAGTCTCCAAGTGGGAGATTATTGTTGTGGAGTCTGATTATCTTCCTCATTCATAGGTATTTTTTTTAAGCTATGTTTGTAACCCATGAAGCCTGTACACCCTAGAATACTATACACTCCACATGGGGGGTTGCAAGTGGGGATTTCCCCTCCTGCGGGGTCCAGGGGGCTCATCCCCCCAGCTGGGGGGTTCAGGGTTGAATCCCCTGAAGGAAAAACTTCCTCATAAATGTATATTTTGATTTCATAGTAAAGATGGAATGTTCATTATAAGGTCACAAATCTGACAGTAGAAGTTATGTTATGGTTTTTTTCCCTAGAAGGAAACACTCTTTTTATGGAGGAATTGTACTGCAGCTGTGTATTATCGCAAATATTGTAATATGAGAGAGGAGAATGCGAGAGAAATAAGAGGAAGTTACAATGAGTGTGGTGTAGGTTGTACCCCTTCATTTTGTTGGATAATAAAAAGGAAGGACCTAGCAATTTCTCTAGTGGACGTAGCCCACACTGGGTGAACCACGTATATCTGTGTCTCTATTGTATTGTGTATATTTTGTGTTTTATTTCCACATTTGTTTTATTTTATTTTTCCGCGGTCCTATTTTTCTAACAAGAAGAGCTTCCACTCTTTCTTCAAGACCGGTATCCCAACTCTCACAAGTAAAACAGAGTCCACAAAATTTTGGCAACATAACCTTACCAAGTAAAAGAGAGATCCATTTCCCTTCTACCACATTTGTTTTATAGAAAAATCCTCAATGAAACATGTCCTCATGCATAATTAATTATCCTTTTAATTACTTTAATTAGTATTATTCACCCACAAACTTTTCACCCTCTCCCTAAGTTGAACAAGTAATTACCAATTTTATTTTATTTAAAAATCCAAATTCCCTCACATTCCCCAATGTGTTCCTATTTTTGCTCTTAATTGTCCCTTTGTTCCCAAAATTCTCTCTCAGTTCGCCCTCACAATATCGCGGACCTCTCAAACTAGGTAATTGTTAACCTACAATTTTAGCCATGGCGGGACTGCTAGTAGGTGTTGACAGGGACGCTTCCACACCTCTCCCTCAATAAATGGTTTATGTGCATGACCCCTTTACTCCTTATGTGAGTCATATTAGAAATCATTCGTTATCCTACATTCATTAACAAAACAATGTCCCTGATCCATATACAAGATCATACTATACTCAATCATATATCACATATGCATAAATGAAATACTCAAACTAATACAATCCACTCCCTGACTCAATCCGGAGTCCAAGGAGGTCCATTTATGCCTTCAGCATGCACAATCTATCAAATGTCCTACACACTTAGGGAAAACTCATCAATAACATATGTCAATACATATATATCAAATAACATTAAATCAAAACTATCAACATCATCATAAAATTCCATCAGGGAAACAAATAACCATGTACTATAATCGGATCACTTGCACACAAGTGTCCTCCAAGAATAAGTCGGTAACATGTGCTCGCAAGAGAAGGATGTTACACTTTTAGAATTGATTTGTGTTGTTTGGTTCTTTATTTTTTGAGTCAAACTGGATAAAATGAAGTTGTTGGTTTGATGGTTTAATTGCAAAATTTTGTTTAATCTATTATAAAACAACAACAAAGTTGAATGAATGACTCTCGGTCTGCAACACTACTTATGCATTTTTGGTTGTACCTATGAATGTCTTGTTTTAACTTGATGTTTTAAGATTCCCTTCTTCTTCTTTCCCATGCTTCCCTCTGTGAGTGAATCATTTCGAGAGAATATCTTAATTGTTTTGCAAAAAATTGAGAAAGAGAAGCTACCATCAAGCTTAATTTTCAGCTTCAAAGCGATAACCAGATAATTATGAGTTCCAAGTATGCTATAAGCGGATTTTCCTGTGGAGTCGTTGTATTTTGACTCAAATTTTTGTCACCTATAAAAGAAACTCACAAAGTTTTGCAAAGCCTATGGCTATAACTACTATATAGCTATTAGGTGGGTTCCCCAAAGAGAAAATGCAAAATAATTGGTCTCTAAAAGCATTTCTTCAACATAACATTTTTAGTTTTTCCATTTGCAAACATTGGTTTGTGGTTATCTTGGTCATGTGTATGGTTAATGTCAAAAGATTTTACTTGCATGGATACAAACAAAGGTTTAATTTCATGGTAGAATCTCTCTTGTTTATAATATTCAAAGAAAATAATGAACAACACATGTATAAAGGCATTAATTCACGCAAAGATTGCTCTATCTACAATATTGCAAGTCACATGCTATAATAGTGGTTAAGACTAGTTTGTGTTGTGAGCTCAGAGTTGATATATGGTCAAAGTTTTGATTGCATGATTATAATTTTTTTGGGTTTTATGACTCAAAAACCCATTAGAAATGACACCTTGTATGGAATTATATGGTTCTTAATCCATATACAAATCTCATTGGTTTCATATGATGTTAAATCTCTTGGGTTATGATTCAAATATTATAATACCTCACATTGAATACATTTGATATATAAATAAGCATGAGATATGTGATTCATTGTATTTCACTGCGAACTACATATTATACACAACTGCAAAGTTTGAAACATATTACATGTGGTTTATAAGTTATGACATGTTATGTTATGGATTTATGAGTAGTGGGCTTGAGGTATTTCAATGTGATACAAAGGCATGCTACGAGGTTTTTGATTCGATCACATGACATACATGATTATGAAATTTTGGTTGGAAATGTCGTCAAAATCACCATGCATTTAAGGCGACATGACGTGGGTAGTTACTCCATAGTACCGCACCCTAAAACTCTTCATTCACATTGGTTTTTGGTCATTTGTGCTTTTATAGATGGAAATAATGATCTCTAAGATCTGCTAGTGTAAAATGCTCACCCTAGTAAGTTTTGATAACGAACTCGGTCGTTCATCACTGGTACAAATCTCTCTCATGCAAAGGTATGGAATTTCAGTTGGTCTTACATCTCTTACAACAAGTTTGTCACTAAATGATTTATTTTGGATCTGGTTTGACATTTCTGTATGAATGAATTTTCTCTATTTCCCTTCTCTGTCATTCTTTGAGAGAGAAAATTAGAAAAAAGTTTCTTTATAGTAGATTGGAAACATTTTTTTTTGTTTCTTCCATCCTTGCATTTTCCATATTAGTTTACAGTGAAAAGAAAATACTTTTGACAACCCTTGTTTATATATGATTGAGATTTGAGATTGAACTCTATGTTTCTGTTTAGTTATTTCGTTCCTGATGGGAAATACTCACATCCTTATTTGGTTATGGAATTTTGACATTGTTTGATTTTGGTTTGAATATTTCTACGAAAGACAATTATATATTTCATATGGGTCAGACCCAAAAGCATTATCTCTGCACCTAGAAGTGTCCATGACTTCAATTTTCAAGCGTGTATGACACTTTTATCTTTTACTATAGAGGACCAAGCATAGAATCAAAATACCCATGAACAAAAGGGAACTCACATGTTTTTGAGTATCACCAGGTCTACTATTGTTAGAACCATTGTACATGGTTGTTTTTGTCTTGAAGACTAGATTTGGTGAATGGATTGGGTTTGTAAAATATTATATGTAATGATTCCTTTTGTACTCTGCCTCACTCATGCATCAATTAGGTTTAAGAGAGGTGATGATTTTTGAAACCCTATTGTAATAATAAATTTACAAGCTCAAGAAATCATATTGTTTGGGTTGCATGCATGTCATTTCGTTAGAATTGTCATTTATCCCATGACAAATAATTGCAAATGTTTTGATATTATTACATAGAAGTTGAATGATCCACCTGTTGTTATGATTGTAGGGTTTTTATTGACTATTTGTTTCCAATCTTGAAAACATATATCAAAACTACAAAGTTTTAAAACTCTTTTCTATCTACTGAAGATTATCAGATTTAAAGCCATTGCCAAGAATTTGGTTTTCATTGTCAATCGAGCTATCGTTTTTCTTTTAGCTATCAATGACCCATTGAGGTTTTGATCGATATTTTTATTCTGAATTAAAATAGTGATGTGACTGAGATTTCCTTTGTTGTCATGACTATTGGCATCAATTTCATTTGGTATGAAATATAGGAATGATTATTTTAAGGATGTTGTGAAATTGTGAATGAAGAATAATGAAATAAGGGTCATATTATGATGGTATTAGATATGGTTAAGAGAGCATGTATATGCATGATGTTGTTAGTTTGCATTTTATTATTTATATTTTGATCATCGATGAAAATAAGTGATGAAAGACATAAGGATGGTTACAAAGACTCATTAACCTTCATTGATTTCACTTTACGCAAACTGTTCCCTCTAATCCCATTCATTTATTTCATGTTCTCATATGTGCTCTGTCTATGTAATTATGATAAATATATACATAGTTTGGATGTTTAACCAATATTTTAAGAAAATCAAAGGTTCTGATAAAACAAATTATGAGTGATTAGTTTTGGCTTGATAACATTCCTGAAATGGTTGATTGTTTTGAGACAGAGACAATAAACATATTTTGGTTGACAACATTGTGAAGTTCTTTTAAGGAATTCATATATTTATTATATAGATCTAATTTTCCTCAATAGTCTCACTTTTCATAAGTTATTTCCTAAAGTCCCTATCATCAATTTCCTTTCTCCATTTCATTCCTATCTATATAAAAAAATATTCCCAAGAAAGGTGTTTTTTGATAAAATCAACATGATAAGAGAACATAATTAGAAGATGTGAAGATACTTGATGATTATTCTAGGTTGATTGGTGTGATGATGAAAATTGGCAGACATGTGTTTGGAATGAAATTTAGACTGTATGGAAATGATAATAAACATATATGGATGACAACATTTTGTGCTATTGGTTAGATGTGCTTAATGGATGATATATTTATTTCCCTATTTCACTTCATTCATTTTCACTTCCATTTTATGTGTATGGTTATGTCATGTCAGAACCAGTTTAATCATTGAGACAAATTGTTTTGGATGTCTTATCTTACTATTATTTTATATTTGTGATAATCACATTTTCATGGTTATAGATGAGCTTCATCAGTAGAGGAAGTAGAAGAGGTGGGAACAGAGGAATAAGAGGATGAGGGCCTAATACCTTTTGGAAGCCCGAGGGGCATAAAAAATGAGGTTTTCTATTCATTTTGATACTAACTTTGATGAGTTCCAATAACTGATCCAAATAGGGCACTTGAACCTTGGTGATCAACAAGCCTTTCCACAACCCCAAGCATCTCCAAATGTTATTTTGCAGCCTCACCCTGGTATTGTGAACATCCACGAGTATCTTGTGCAGCCTGATATTCATGGATGGGTTAAATTACCTACTAATGCTTCTTATAGTTCCAACAAGTGGTTTATGCCTCCCCCTCCTCCACTAGTTCACATTGTTATTGTTAGTGCATCTTTTTCTTTTCCTCTAGTTCAACTGGTGCTACATGTTCACACAACTACTACATGAGTCCATGCCTCCTCCTTCTCTTCCAAAGGATCATAAAACCACACCACATTTCTCCTAGATTGACAAGTTAAACAACCTATTACTTCAACCAACATGGACAAATCCTCTTCCTCTTCCCATTCAAAGATAAAATCAACGGGTAGTGAAGAGAAGTTTACATGAAGAGCATCCTGAAATTTCCTAGTTGAAAGAGAAAAAGTCCCCATATAAGGACTTTATTAAAGAAAGAGATGAGTTTTTCATGAAGAAGTTTCCTAAATTGTTTTAATGATGTTTAGACAAATTTCGACTATGACATTTTTTAGGACAAATAACAAAACCATGATATTTATTTTTGAAACTTTTAAAATATCATGTTATTTTTATGGGAGATACAAGTGGAATTATGCCATAGTGTTTTTAATGCATGCTTATGATATGATTATGATGATTATTTTTTATTTGATTAAGTATTTGATGGAGCAACAAGGAAAACCTATTTATGATTTTTTTTTGAAATAAAGTGCATATATAGAGAGGGACCCCACCTATTTAATTATTATTTATTTATTATCCTTATCAATAAAGTGTTTTTCCTATTCATTAACTAGAGTTTTTTAACTTTAGTAAACTAAAACTAGTTCAACTACTTGAGGAACTACCTTTCAGAGAATAAAAAGAAGAACCAAAGGACAAAGAGGACATGAGGAATTAGAGAGAAACACTTCTAATAAGGTTTTCTCTTGTTTCATATTGAGATTTCTGAATTCCATCCTTCCATTTTTTTGATTTTCTTAAAAAGTCTTAATCCTCTTGTTGATAGTAGGATATTTCTAAAGGCGGCAAAGAAGAAAGGACTAGGAAGAATTGATATTTGACATGCTTCAGAAGGTCATTCAATTATCTTGATAGTATGTGTAGTTTTGTTAGAATTTTTGAATTAAGTTTAAGGTCTGAATACGATTATTTTGGAGAGTCAAGACTTGGTGGGCTTTTGACTTGGTTGATCTAGTGTATACATTCTTGGTCATTTTATTTCAGACACCAATTTTGTATGTATGATATTCAATTCCATCTTAGACTTGTAAGAATGATCTTGGTCCTCACCCTCATAGGGGTTTGAAAAGAACCATTCTTGATGTAACTCATAAAATCTTTTATTAAATAAAAATCTGGTTTTTCTCAATTGAGACTTGTGTATTGCTTATTTTTATATTGTTATGTTCTTTACTTCATTCATTTTAATTCTTGTAATCGTTTACATATAATTTTTTACATTTTTTTTAAGTTGAAACACACAATTATAAAATAGCATCAGGTCCAAGAACATATTTCTTGAGGGTTGATTGATCATTTTGCAAGGCTATAAACCTAGGTTAACATTCTCGCCTTTCTTACCTTAGCCTAGTAAGATTTGAAAATGCTTGAGTGAGGAATTTCCATTCCTCACCTCAACATGTACTATGTCTCATTTGTAGATGACTTCTCAAGGAATACATGGATTTATTTCTGTAGGAAGAAATATGAAGTCTTTGACAAAATTAAAGAGTTTAAGTCTCTTGTGGAGAATTAGACAGAGAAGAGAATTAAGATGATAAAGAGGGATAATGGTGGAGAGTTATGTGGAAATGAATTCAAATAATTCTATAAGAAGTGCGGTATAGCAAGGAAGGAGACTAATCCATACACACCTCAACAAACTGGAGTTGCAGAAAGGATGAATAGGATGTTGATAGAAAATCAAGGTGCATGCTCAATGGTGTTAAGTTAGGAAATGAATTCTAGGTAGAGGTATTGGGTATTGCATGTTACCTGGTCAATCGATCACCCTCATCAACATTGGATCACAAGAATCCACACAACGTATAGACTGGTAATAAAACCTCCCTTACACATCTCAGGGTATTTGGATGTGATTCTTATGTTCACGTTCCAAAGGAAAACATGAGTAAGCTATATAAAAGGTTAAAATGTGTATCTTTATTGGGTATAAAGATGGTATGAAAGGTTATAAGATTTGGAACCGATAAACTAAGAAGGTAGTGTATAGTCGAGATGTGGTATTTAGAGAAATTAAAGATGTTGTCAAATAGGAAATCCTACTAAGGGAGGAAGAACCAGAGAAAATAGAGTTTGAGTTGAAGGATAATGAATCAGACTCTACAGAAGAACATGAATCATAAGAAGAAAATCCTCATACTTCGGTATTGAGGAGATTGGTTCAGGAAAAAAGGAAACTGAAAAGGTATTATCCACCTAATTTCCATTCAAAAGTTTCTTTATCTATTACTGATGAGGATCCTAGAACTGTTAGGGAGGCGGTGGATTCAGAGGATGGAAAACTTTGGGAAAAGGCCATGGTTGAAGAAATGGCAGCCTTGGACAAGAATGAGGCTTGGGATATGGTGGAGTTGTTGACTGGAAGAAATCCCATTGACATCAAATGAGTTTTTAAGAAGAAGTTGAATGTATAAGGTAAAGTGGAGAAATACAAATCTCAGTTAGTATCAAAAGGTTCTTCCCAGGTAGAGGGAATTGACTTTGGTGAAATTTTTTCTCTTGTTGTCAATCTAAATTCTATTAATTTTCTTTTATTTGTTGTTGTTGCTTTGGATTTTGAAGTAGAACAGATGGATGTGAAGACGACATTCCTACATGGGGATTTGGAAGATGAAATCTACATGAAGCAAACATAATGATTTGTTGTGAAGGGAAAGAAAGAGCTAGTATGTAAGATGAAAAAGTCCATGTATGGGTTAAATCAATAACCAAGGACGTGGTATAAAAAAATTGATAATTATATGTTTGGACTTGGTTTCACAAGGAGCAAATCTTATTATTGTTTGTTCAAATTAATCAGTGATCATCTTATTTATTTGGTCTTGTATGTGGATGATATGTTGTTGATAGGAAATGACAAGGAGATTATTCAAGATGTGAAAACTCAGTTGTCCTCTAAATTTGACATGAAGGATCTTGGTGTTGCAAATTTCATTTTGGGAACGGAAATTAAAAGAGATTAGGAAAGCATGAAACTCTGGTTAAATGAGAGGAAATATGTCGAGACAATGTTGTAGAGGTTTAATATGCACGAATGCAAATTTATTAGGGTTCCTATTCATGTAGGTGTAAAGTTATCTACATATCGGTGTCCCAAGACACATGAAGAGGATGAGACCATGTCCCATGTTCTGTATGCTAGTGTGGTTGGAAGTTTGATGTATGCAATGGTATATACTAGACCAGACATTGCACATGTAGTGAGATTTTTGAGTAGGTATATTTCAAAACCATGGAAGGATCATTCGACAACATTAAAGAGGGTCTTTAGGTATTTACATGGCACTACTAGTTATGGATTGTGCTACTAAGGAAGACTAGGATTGGATATAGAGTTGTACATACATGGGTTTGTTGATAAATTGGGCTAGAGATATGGATCACAAAATATCTACAAGTGGGTATGTGTTTAACCTGTTTGGAGGAGCAATCAATTGAATGGGAAAATGAAAAGTTGTAGTGTCACTCTCAACTACAAAAGATGAACACATGGAAGCCACTCATGCAAGCAAGGAAGTAGTATGGTTATAGAGATTTTGTTAAGGTATTAGGTTGGTACAACAAGATGTAAGGATATATTGTGATAGTGAGAGTGCAATATTCATGGCAAAGAACCCGACTTATCATTCAAATACAAAGCATATTGATGTTCAATATCACTTTGTTAAATACATGGTTAAAGAGAAGAAGGTGTTGTTGATGAAGGTGGACACTTTGAAGAATGTTGCATATTCATTGACAACGTCTGTGAGCACCGATAATTTCTCCTAGTGTAGATAACTAATGGGAATTGATACTTTAGATTGTTGACTATGTAATCTTGTAACCCCATATATGAAAATAAAACAATAAGTGGGAGAATGTTGGGTATGTGTTATATTCTTTGCACGACCAAACCTAGTTTTTGCATCCATTTTTAGTGGTTTTTCGACACATGGTTTTTGTCAATGGTTTTCTAATTCCGGTTAAGGAATTAGGGTTGTTGAATGATTCGATTCAATGGATTAGGGGTTTTGGATGTCGTATGATCCTATATATATTGTATTGTAAGAAATGAAGAATATGATGAATAAATAATTAGAATTGCAACTCTAAACAAGTTGTTGATTTTCTTGGTTTCGATTTCTAGGATAAAAGATTTGTATAATGTGTGTATCTGACATTGTATATTCTCTGTGTTTATTAAAAATCTATTTGCAGTAATTAATTGCATAAAGTTAAAATCTATAATTCTAAAAATACCTTATTGCAAAAAATTATAAAAAGAGAATGATATCATATTTTTCCTTGAAAAAAATGTAACTAAAAAAATGTAACTTAAAAGATAAAATTATATTTTTTAAATACATTCTATCTTCTATTATACCGTAAAGGACCCTACCCTTAATGAAGAACTATTTCCTCAATTCGCCCTTCTCTATTTTACTTGTATTCATCTTTATAAGGATGACCTCAAAAAGTTAACTAAAGATCAACATTTTAAATCAAACCTTACTCCCTATTAAAATTAAAAGATTCAGATTTATGAGTTCTTTTCATTCCTCCTAACAAGCTTCATTGTCAATTTTCTCCCCCTATTGAAAAGTCAAATGTTTCATTTCTTATCCATGAAGCTATGTGAACATCTATAAATTTATATTCAAATCTTCTGAACCACCATTTGTACCCTTCTATACTATTTCATTAGACAACAATTTACTTATAATTCATCTTTAGCATCTAAAATTGGGACATATATGACTACCAACTTTTGGATTTAGTCCCTATAGTATCTCGAGATAGAAGTGTACCAATAAGGAATCAAATCCCGCAACTTATATAAGTGAGCACATAAAGAACATTAAGTTGGTAATCTATATTCCACATAAAGAACATTAAGTTGGTAATCTATATTCCACTAGTTTCATCTAAGACCTCACGTGGCTTAATAAGAATCATAACTAACTTTAGGTTCTTTTCACATAATACTAATAAGCTCATCCCTCACGTGGCTTGATAAGAATCATAACTATCAAATCCCACAACTCATATAACTGATATAAGTGAGCACATAAAGAACATTAAGTTCGTAATCTATATTCCACTAGTTTCATCTAAGCCCTCACGTGGCTTAATAAGAATCATAACTAACTTTAAGTTCTTTTCACATAATACTAATAAGCTCATCTAAGCCCTCACGTGGCTTGATAAGAATCATAACTAACTTTAGGTTCTTTTCACATAATACTAATAAGCTTTAGTCAAAGGTTTGTTCTTCATGTTATGAGGTTATGGGAGAAGAATCTAAATTTCTAAATTAGATTGAATATGGTTATTGTCATTTAGCATCCATTTTCGATTGGGCGTTTAGTTGAGTGTTTTTTTTAATAAACTAGATTTCTTAGAGAAAATTCTTTTTATGGGAGAGTATTTTTTTTTTGGAAAAAATTTGCTCAATTATATTAGATATATAAATTTTTTACATCTTCCATCTCAAGTTTAGGAATCCATAGTAGGAAATCAAAAAAACTGATAGGATCATTTCCTTACTTACAATACCAATAAATATAAGATATATACTTATCTCTGAATTCTCAAAGCAGATACTGTAGTCTAAAATCTAGATATCATCTTAATGATACAAAAAACAAAATTAATGATCCCTAATACAAAATATAGTCTATAATGTCCCTCAGCTATAAACCACCCCAAATGATTCTAATGGATTTTGATCTGTCTCCTCGGACCTTCTACTCCATTAGTCCATCGATAATATGATATCATACCCTTAGGTTCACCCATGGCCTGCTTTGATAGAACATCCGCATCGGTATTAAAGTTTTTGAAGATGTGTTGATAGCTAATGGACTGAAACTTCTTTGCAAGAGATTTGATTCTACTTTTCCAACCTTCTACTAAGCTTACTTGTAGTCTACCTATGTTTAAGAGCCATTCAATGACTACTTTCGAATCTCCCATAACATGGATACATGGAATCAACATAAGATTTGCTAACATGAGTGTGACCCTTGCTGCCAAAAGCTCTGCCCTTTTATTTGATCCTCTGCCACAATTAAAAGTCCATTTAATCACTGTAGCATCCTTGGTGTTTATAACCCCACCTAAATCGCTCCAGCTGCCATCTCTTTGTGTTGCTCCGTCGAACCATGAAAATGCAAAATCTTGATGATGATTTATCAGTACATCTCTCAGAGGTCTATATTTTAATTAAGAACTGGTGCTATTTTGAAGTGCCAATGTCTCATAA
The DNA here is from genome assembly GCA_009831015.1 of Picea engelmannii. Lineage (NCBI taxonomy): Eukaryota > Viridiplantae > Streptophyta > Pinopsida > Pinales > Pinaceae > Picea > Picea engelmannii. The sequence goes on from ML789347.1 coordinate 104,178, forward strand.
ATCATCGCCCGTAAAGGAGTGGAATCTTTGAAAATCGCTTTATTGTGCTCATGCCAAATGAATCATATTATATGTGCTTCTATCTGAGTAATAACTTTCTTCTCCATATACCAGTTTTTTATACAATCCGAAAGTGTATTACCAACCCATTTCCTTTTTAAATTTAAAACTTGTGTAATATTATTCCAAACTGATATAAAAAAATAACATAGTTTAAATACGTGTAGGATTAATTTAGACTCGTGCTTACAAAGTGGACAGTGCCCCGGTCCTTCTCAGCCTCTTTTCTGTAGTGTTTCCCATTTTACAAATTTTCCTTCCATCGCCAGCCAGATAAACAATTTTATTTTTAATTGGACCTTCCAATTCCAAATAGATTGTCTCCAAATCTCCACTTTCAACAATCTTTTAGAGGAAATAATACTCAAGTAAAAAATGTTAATAGATGGAACGCCAGACTTGTCTCCTCTTATCCACATTAACTTGTCTCTCGTTTCCTAGATGAGAGCGCCAGAATCAATAAGCATCCGTCTGTACAGATCCCACTCCAATGCTATATTGCCCTCAAAACCTAGATCGTCACTGGTCAACCAATAGGAGGATAATGATTGATCATTTGTAATATTCCTATCCTGAGCAAGAGAAAGGATATTTTTTTTGTTTAATGCAACCATAAGATTATTTGAGAGAAAAGAACTACCACCCATCCCCAGGATCTGATCCTTTCCCAATTCAATTAGATGACTCATCCCTAGGTTCCAACTTAATCCATGCGTGATTAAGTAAACTACTTTTAACAATCCACTCCAAATTTTGGAAACCCCGCTCTGCTGGAAAGACCATGATCTAAGCCAATTAATCACAAGTCGCATTGCAAAGATACTTGTCGATAATGACCCTGTGCCAAATTCCTTCTCCCATAAGAACTCTCCATAGGGTATTCACAGCCAAAGATTTGTTGAAATCATAGATGTTTAGAATTCCCCATCCCCCATATGACTTAGGAATTGTTATATTCTCCCAATTTCACAAGTGCAATTGATGTGTCACGTTATTTCTCTTCCAGAGGAATTTGTACATCAGCTTCCTCAATGTATTCAAGACCGAATAGGGAACAATTGCTAGAGACATCCAGTATATAGATTGTCTTGATAACACTACTTTCAAAAGGGTTAAACGTCCACCTAAGGACAACCACCTGTAACACCAGTTGTTAATTCCTTTTTCAAACTTTTTTATTAACCAACCCCATTCTTCAGATCGTTGAGCTCCTGCCTTAAGATAAAAAACAAGGTATTTAAAACCTAATTCCAGCTCCAAGAATCTTGTCAATGGGAGAGCGTCTTGTGTTCAACATACTTAGATATTTCAATATATATTGATAATTGTGACAAATTGAAATTTGAATAGGGAAGAAAACAGTGATGGGTTGAGAGTGGTTTTATAAGACTAGTGTAGTTGTTGAAATATTATGCTTGATTTCTTACACATTTGGGATTATAAGGTTCATCTAATATTATATCATATGAATTAAAGTAATATATTCCCTAGTATAGAAGTTGGGTACTTTTAATATAATCAAATAGAAATTAGGGGACTTTATAATTAGGTATTAGGGGGTTTGAAATAAGGTGTCTAGGGGGTTTGAATTTTGGGGAGGTTGAATACGTGATTTTGTATTGGATTTTCATACACTTTTCAAAATTTAGTATTCTCCTCAAATTCTCTTATTCTTTTTTTATGCTCTATGCCTAAAAATATCTATGAAAATAGAGGAAGGTCTAATATCTATGGTAGTTATAAGGCTCGACATATCCCCAAAATTTTCCATATCAACTTGTTATGTGTATTCTCTCATCAATATAGGACACATCAAAATTGAGCATTTGACCCAACATTTCATTACAAATTGAGGGTTTAACCAAGACATAAAAAATATACCTTATCTTGAAGGACTCTACCATGGATCTCCCTTGGGTAGAAACAAATACAGGATCATAGGATTCTTCACATGTAGCTTGTAGAAACGATTTTTCCTCACTCACTAAGGAGTTTGATGTAGACACAGATACATTGATGACTCAAAATCCAACATCTCTACTACTCATCTCTTTACTTGATTGCAATTTTGGGAGTGATAAGTGGAGGCATGATTTGGATAACTTGGAATTCTTTTGACCTCATTGGATTAAGTAATGTTGTTAGAATCTCCATTAATAATATACAATGAGTTTATTAGTTAAATTAATATAAGGGAAAATTGGGTAGTCAATTAGTTTGCATATTTCTCATCCAAGGCTTATAAGGGTTGTATGACATCATATTGTGGGTAGAAATAAACAGAGGTATTAAAATTGTCACAACAAATGGATACCTAGAACATCTAGTGAAATTAGGGGATATTTTAATTGGAAAGGTGTATTTGGAGGGGGTTCAACAAAATGGTTTTGGGAAGTATTCTTCAATATCTAGTAAAATTAAGGGTATTCTTTAATATCCCACGAAAACACATGTTATGTCATGGGTTCATTGAGCAATTCCCTATGCCTTGAATATTGTTGAAGTCATATTGGATAAGGGAACAATTGAGAATATCAAGTTGAAAATTGACCAATAGTTGATTGGTTAGAAAGGAAGTAACAATGTAGATAAAAGACCATTTTTTGGTAGAAACTTAGATATTCTCATTCTTGTTTTAAGAAATATGTCTTATATAATATCTTTGGTTAAGATATCATGCTATGAGGTCCATATTTATGCCATCAAATTCATCCAAGACTTGCACTTAGCCTCATATGCATAGACTTAGGGGGTTTTGAACCTGGGTCTCCACTTTTGTACAAGCATGATCACCTCATTCCTTATCACTAAAACATAGTCTCATGGGTTGATATTATCACTCTTACATAATAGAATGAAATATAATAGAATAATGATATTTATATCCACAAGATACCGTGTAGGATCTATGGGACAAAATATAAAGAATTACAATAAATTTTACGTTCTTAGTTTTTTTCGTCATTTATGTCAAGGGCGTCTCAACCTACAATATGCTCATTTTTGGTAGTTCTGTAAATAATCCTCAATATAAATACCCATTTCTTTGGATAGAAAATTCAATAAGGTATGTAAGTAATTAAAATATTCATGTTGTATTCAGTGTTTACATCTTATTTTTTCATACATATGACAATGCTACATCATCTAATGTACCTCATCCTTAATTTATCCTTGTTTGTAAAGTAAGAATACAAATTATTCTTGGTTTGTTTTCTTCCATCTCCTTGTTTCCGCCACTAGGAGATGAGAACTTAGCTTGAATCTACAAATTATATGTCTCTTAAGCATGTGTATTTTTTCTTTGAGGTATCATTGTTCTGTGTAGGTGATGAATGGGTTGATCTCACATTGATATAATCTAATTTTATCATAAATAACTTTCCACAACTAATTAGTTACCATCTTTTGTACCAAGCCTCAAATGGATAATTTTTTATTTAACAAATTTGTCTATTCAAAACCCCAATTTTCAATTCAAATACATCTTATCATAGTACCATCCCTTACCTCGAGTCACAATATTTATTGGTGTGGTAATTTTTCATGTACATATGCATTGTTCTTATTGAATATGTCATAAATTGACATAATGCTCCTGCTAATGATAACATACATATTTTGTCTAATGTCATATAGTGAGGGTTTTGTACTTTAACTCCTAGTTCTTCTACAAGAACCATTTATGAACTCTCTCAAATTTCTTCCAAGATTATTTAGAACTCCAAAGACCCCATATCAGATAATCATACAAAAAAAATTCTATAGAAATGTTATGAAGATGAGCTTCCTCACTTTCCAATTCCACATATCAACTTTTTTGCATTTGTTTCCATATAATAAAGAGTTTTTCATGCCCCTATTACACGTCTCTTACATAAGAGTTCCAATTACAATTACAATGAAATTCAAAGTCCATGTATTTGTAAGAAGAAACCACCTCCAATTTATCACCATTGAATGAAATAGTTTCATCCCTATCCCAAATGCCAAATAATATTATCTTTTCCTTGTTTACATTAACTTTCCTTTTAGAATGGAAAAAAACAATTGTCGGGACATCAAGATGTATTTGGAGACTATATTTGTGTTATTTTAAAAGAAAGAAATCATATATGTAAGTGAATAGTAATAAAACATAACATATTATTTATATTCCTCCTCCCCAATACTCCTAATCCAATCTTCTAACTTATCTATAAATAAGCCAAATAATGTTTGTGAGAGGACATCATTGTTTCACCCAAATATTACTATTGATTTTGACTATCCTACTTTTGTTTTATCATTTATGGGTGCCAACAATGATACAATAGCTTTTTTATATAAAAATAAAGGTACTTCTCTCCAATCAATTAAGACTCCTACTATCTACTTTCCTTATCAAACTTTTCTTCATGGGATTGTACCAAAGTATCTAATTTTTTTTACAAAACAAAGATATATCTTATTACATGTCCCTTGAGTTTTCTTAGAAACAAATATAATGGTTACCAAGTGGTTAACAATTGAATGCCTATGTCAAAACTATCCTGAGAAGGAGCCCATAATTGTTTTCTTCAACCCATTTATTTATTTTCCTCTACAGAATGGTCCCAAATAGGTTGGAAAATAGAATATTGACCATGTTGGTTTTATAGTTTTTCACATGATTTATATCTCCACATTCATGAATAGGATCTGTTTTCTAAATTTCCAGTCTAAAGGGAAACACATGCCATATTGTTGGTTGGACATTTCTTTGATAAGTACATATAGAGATGTAAGTCCACTTTTTACCATTTCAACATATCAACATATCACATGATTTATATCTCCACCTTTGTGAATAGGGATCACTTTTCTAACTTTCCAATCTAAGGGAAATTCATGCCACGTTGTTGGATTGGACATAACTTTGAAAAATGCATACAAATATGGAAATCCCCACTTGACCATTTCAACAATTACACACTATGGATCAAGTGTGTTTCCATTGGAAAGATGCTTAATGCCTACCCCCCTCTCTCTCTCTCTTAAGAAATAACTTTTGTTTCTTTTCCAATAAACTTGTGTTGGAATCCTTTCCCTTAATGTCTTTATTGTAGAGTTTATGTATGTTCTAAAATACACATAGAGATTGATGAGTATAATATTGAATTCATTCACAACATGTACTTGTATGAGTGAAGTTCATTCAACTCCAAACCCTATTAGAAGGAATTGTTAGTGAAATTGTAATTAAGGCACTACTATTATGTAGTTTTTGAAAAACAAAATAGGTTATGTAATTTTAAACATGAAGTTAGTTGTGCAATTTATCACAAAACACTAACTACACAATTTTGAAAAAAGTTTTTTTTTTTCCAATGGGAAAATTTAACAATTATATATTATATAATTTGTTTTCTTAATTGAAGGTTACAATTGCAAACTGCGAAAAATCTGTTGAAATAAAGATAGAAAAAATTTCGCCTATAGTGGTCTATCGATCTACAAAGGGAGAAAGTTTATATGTAAAATATGACATAAAGTGTAAGCTGCTAGGTAACTGAAGAGTGAGCTATTGGAACAAAAAATTTCAGAAGTATATGAGGGAATTTTGAAACCATGTGAAAATAAAATCTCCAACTTTCATATCGAGAAAGTGCTCTGAGGAAGGAGGTGAAAACAATGATCTTAGAAAATACTTAAAAAGAGGTAAGGGCCCTCATGTCCATCAACCTAGAGGTTGTAAGATAGGATACCCTTTTTTTTCTGGAGCGTAGTCTTTGAAAGTTGTTCAGTTGATTTGTTATGCTCACGATAAATGTGATTGAAGCTGAGATTTTTGAAAGTGCGTTGTAGACGTCGAATTTTGTCTTTCCAAGTTGAGAGGGAGATTGTTTTTAGATTGTCCTTGTAGCTCAGCCATTCAATCATAATTATGGAGTCCCCGAGAACCTGGAGGGCATCGATGTATAGTCTAGAGGCTAAGTATAGTGTGGCCCAGGTACCCTAAAGTTCTTCCCTAGTATTGGTGCCCAAGCCACAGTTGAAAGTCCATTTATAAAAAGTGTTTTGCGAGGTTTTGATTAATCCACCAACTCCACTCTAAGATCCATTTGAAAGTGCTTCTCCATCAAACCAACATGTAGGAGTATCATCTAAATCATGGTTCTTCTTTATGTGTTGAAGTCTTGTCTTTTTAGTGTGTGCTTCCTTCAAAGAGTTATAAATTCCAACTGTTTTATATGTTGCAACACTTATGGAAGGGGTCCCATTTTCTAATATAGTTTTATTCCTTTCTAGCCAAATAGTCCAACAAAGTAGTGATGGGAGATGTAAAATCTTGCATTTTCTTTGGGCTCAAGAGTCAAAACAATCCAAGAGCTCATTCCCATCCCAAATTGATTGTAAATTTAAAGCCAAAGTGATTCTGAAAGCGCCATTATTATGAACACAGGAAAAGGTGGAATAACAAATCATAAAAAAAATATATACATATACATGTGTCTTCCTATGGAATGAAATGTTGTTACAATATACTTTTTCTATTCAATCTCGTACACATTTTTGATGCACCATGAAGATATTTGGTAAGAAAAATGACCCAACATCTTGGTAAATTTGGAATTTAGGTAGGTAGGTAGCATGAGATATATACATGGATCTTCCTATGAAATGAAAGGTGGTTACAATTTACTTTTTCTGTTCAATCTCATATAGATGTTTGATACATCATGAAAAAATTTGGGAAGAAAAATGACTCCCTCCCACCTTAAATATAGAAATCCTAACTGATTTGAAAGAAACAACTTCTAAGATTATGCTTTGAGGGCCCGCCCCGTTACGATTAGTATTAGTGTAGCACCGGTGTAGAGCGATCCAGCCAGCTATCTCTATTCCCACCCGCCACTTAGGACCTTCAATACCCAACTAGCCGGTCCCTCACTTTGAATTGGTCGTGTGCCTTGAGCCGATTCTGTACCTTAAGGTCGCGGCAAGCAGGTAGGCTGGGCATGGTATCGGTGGGCTCTACACCCCCTACTCGCATTGAACCGGACGTTGATATCCATCGCTCGCTATTCCCCGCTTAATCCAAGGCATTAGATCGGTTAGGGTCTGGTCAATAGCATGCTCATAGATGTTTGATACATCATGAAAATATTTGGGAAGAAAAATGACCCAACATCTTAATAAATTTAGAATCTAAGTAGGTAGGTAGCTAACAAGGGATGAAGATATTTGAGAAGAAAAATGACCCAACATCTTAGTAAATTTAGAATCTAGGTAGGTAAGTCCCAAGAAATATGGGAAGGAGAGAAGAATCAATGCGACTTTCTATTCACTTTACTATATATATCATACCAATTCATATGCATAGCCTTCTCTAAAGAGGCATTGTACCAACTTGCAACATATACAATAAAAATATATTTGATGTTTGCCCACTTGCATTGTTACAAAGAGTTTTATATTACCTAAAAGGGAAAAAGTGAAGAAGTGATCATAACAACAAAAAGATATATCTTAAATTCTTTAAGATAAAAATGGATATTTAGATAGTTTATTTTCAGTTTTTCAATTATGTAAATTTCAAAACACTATTTATTTCAAAGTTTTATTTTTATTTTAACTTATATTTTCTTAAAATACTAATCATTCCAAAGTTTTATTTTTATTTTAGCTTATATTTTCATTTCAAGGATGGAATCCCTTTTAGTACATTATATTTTAGTTGCCATGTATTAAATAAATTTTTAATATTTTAGTTGCCATGTATTAAAGACATTTTTAATATATTTTAAAGGATGTTTTCTTTTAAGTATATTGGATTTCAATTGGTGTATTATAAGTTTTTTGGATTTTGTTTTCAATAGTTTCTTAGCGAGGTGAATTATCATATTTCTTTAGAATGCCACATCAATCTCATTTTTTTTTATAATTTGAGTTCAAATACCAATTTATATATGAGATTAGAGTGTGGTTATATTATCTCTTTAGAGAATTTCTTGGTTGTCTTTAGGCTTTCATAGCTTAGAAGGATTATAAGGATTTTTTTTTTTTTTTCTATATGTTTTTTATTCGTGTTAATAAATGTTCAAAGATAGTTGTCTAGAGTGCCCATTATTACATTGATTACATCATTTTTCCATTGTACATATAATTTGAATAAGAAGAGACCTTTTTATTAACATTTTGGATTAGGTCGTAAGTTAGTTAATTAAAAATAACATTCATTAATTAAAAATAATTAATTACATTGAAAAACACTTTCTACAATCTAATATAATCTAATATAAGAGAAATATGTAATTCCTTTTATGTTTAACATGGAGTTGACATGTAGTATTTAAAAGATATTAATAAAAAAATTATTTCAATATTAGACATAAATAAAATATTTCAATGTTCATCTTGGGTAAAGTATATATATATATATATATA
>ML789347.1:112662-134856 GCA_009831015.1 Picea engelmannii
GTTAACACTAGATTTATCATGCAATAAGAGGAATCAAATCCTTCAAAGTGAAAAAAATTTTAGATTGAAATTTTTTGAATAAAAGTTTGCACCTTGAGGAATTTGATCCCTTTGAGCATATGATAAATCCCATGTAAAGATGGATCTAAACTCAATGTTGGTTAAAACATTTCAATGGTATGTTACTTAGTATGATGGATATATGTAATTCCTTCCGTGTTCAACATGGATTTGACACATGGCACACACACTCGTGTGTGTATTAAGAATCAACTTATATTCATCTTAACATTGGATCTATCATGCAATAAGAGAGATCAAATCCTTCAAAGTGAAAACGTTTTTAGATTGAAAAAAATTGAAGAAAGGTTTGCACCTTGAGGAATTTGATCCCTTTTAGCCCATGATAGATCTGGTGTTAAGATGGATCTATGCACAATGTTGGTTAAAAAATTTCAATGGTGTGCTACTTAGTATGAGAGAGATGTTTAATTCCTTTCATGTTCAACATGGAATTAACACATAGAATGTGTGTGTGTAAAGAACTAATGTAGATCCATCTTAACACTTGATCTAACATGCACTAAGAGAGATCAAATTCCTTAATAAAAATATTTTTTAGATTGAAAAAATTGAAAAAAAAATTCCACCTCGAAAAATTCGATCTCTTTCGATACATGATAAATTTAATGTTAATATGGATTTAATGTATAAATTTCAAATACAAAATTTTTCAAAAAAAAATTCAAATGATCATTTTTCCACTAAAAGTAAGTTAAAAAATACTTACGTAGGAATTAACATTTACAAATATGAATTTTATTTACACTAAAGTGTGAATATTTAACTATAATCATGTTAGGAAAATCTAATCTAATGATCACATTTGATAATATTTATTTTTTCCCCATCTCATGATTTTTTTAAAAACATTTTTCATTTTTAATTAAGATATATGTTTGAGTGGAGTACTTTAGGAAGTTATTTTTTTAATTTTTAACTTAAAAACCTTCTAAATATAAGACATATAGACGTTACAACATATGTAAAAAGGGTGAGAGTACAATATTAATTTTGATAGTTCAATGTGAAGTGTAGTTGTATATAAAATAGTTGCACTCATATTTGCATCAATAATAAAACCCATTACATATTTTTAATAATATTAGTAAATTAAAAACAACAACATTCATTAAAAATGATAGATTTGATCCAAATTTTAGGGGTATGTGGTCTAAATTCGGATGCAAAATCATAAAGCTATAAAGTTAATAGATTGTCCATGTGGATCAAGGAGATGTCCACATCCTCATTAATTAATTGGGCTAACAGGTTGCCCATATGGGTTAAAGAGAGTCTCACCTCTCCATTATTGTGTCGGGTTTTATTTTCCATTGCTTAGTTAGTTGAGTAGTTAGATCTATTATACTAATTATAGAGACTCATTTAATGAACTCTTTTTGACGTTGTCCAATGGACCATTTTATAATGCTATATAAAGGTCTAGCAAACCTTATCATAATATCAAGTTACTCAATTTGGTTTCTCTCATATTTTCTATTGTTCATTTTGAGATAAATTAGCTCTGAGTGATTTACTAGTAATTAGTTTTAGAGGTGAGGCTCCTTTTTGAGCCTCACCTCCCAAGTACTTCATTTACATTTTTTTGTTCATGCTTTTATTCATGCAAGATTGGCATGTCTAAGCTCCTCCTCTCTCGACATTCAAGCCATCTAGATCTAAAATGTGTATTTCATGGAATCTCATTTCGCTGCATGGTTTGAGAGGTATCATTGATTGAATCTCAATATGTATTTGACCCATGGAGGTTGTGCGTACCACCATCTTCAATGGTATTTTTATCCATGGTCAAGAAACTAAAAGAGGATTTCCACATATGGATGGAAATATCTCTTCACTATCTTAAATGGGTATTTCTCGGAATTTCATTTCGTTTTCTAGTTTATGAGATATCTTTGTTTGAAGCAACACATGTTTGTAACCAGTGTGGTCGCGCGCCATTCAAATTAGGCCTGGTATTTATCACTCCATGGACCACCTCAGAACAAGTTCCATATATCGATGGAAACATATCTTCAGCATCTCAAATGGGTCTTTGACGGAATTTGATTTCATCACCTGTAGCAGAAGTTATGAATATATTTACAGAAGGATGTTCACAACTCCCAAAGTAATGATTTTTCCATATTATTTTTAAAATTTTTGGATTTTATTAAAATTTCTTTATTTTCTACCCATGTACAATGTCAATTTCAACTAAGTTATGGGTCAACTACAAACCCACGGTTATGGGTCAACCAAACAAAACCCTTCTCTTCATTCAGTATTTTCACATTGTAATCATAATGGTACGATAATGGGTTTCTCATTTTAGCATGGATGAAATGATTGGGACCGTCATTTTCTAAGAGGGGGGGAATGATATGAATTTTAGGGGGTATATGGTATAAATTTGGATGCAAAATTCATAAATCTATAAATATAATAGATTGTCCATCTGGATCAAGTATATACCCACCTCCGCATTAATTAATTGGGCTAACATGTTGCCCATATGGGTCAAAGAGAGTCCCACCTCTCCATTATTGTATCAGATTTTATTTTACACTACTTAGTTGGGTAGTTAGATCTATTATACTAATTATAGAGACTCATTTAATGAGTTTTTTTTACTTTGTCCAATGGACCATTTTGTAATGCTATATAAAGGCATAGTAATCCTTCTCATAATATCAAGTTACTCATTTTGGTTTCTCTCATATTTTATATTGTTCATTGTGAGATTAATTAGCTCTGAGAGATTTACTAGTAATTAGTTTTAGAGGCGAGGCTCCTCTTTGAGCCTCACCTCCCGAGTACTTCATTAAAAAAAAAAATTCTATGTTTTTTTTCATTCAATATTGCAATGTCTAAGCTTCTCCTCTCTCGGCATTCAAGCCATCTAGATCTCAGTCCCCTAGATCTGGATCAATGGTATCATAGTTTTTTTTTCCTTAGATATTCGTTCACCATTACAAGGAGAACCATACATGGATTCACTACATCTATACATGGATCCACTACATCCATTAGTCTACAAAATTTTCAACAAATTTGTAGGGTGTCCATGCTGCCCACAGAGGTTCCACAACCTCTACAACATCCCATCCTTCTCTACAAACCCTTGGCATCATTTATGCCCTTCTACACTCAGCCAAATTCAAAGAGTTTATGAATACTCTACAAAACATTTCATAGGCTCTACCATAGCTCATTGTAAATATCTCTTCAATATCTCAAATGGGTATTTCACGGAATCTCATTTAGCTTCCTGGTTTGAGAGATATCATTGATTGAATCTCAACATGTATTTGACCCAAGGAGGCCACACGTACCACCATCTTCAAGGGTATTTTTCTCCATGTTTTTTCTTCAAGTTTACTGAATATGAGGATGACATGATATGATACCACTGATCTATATTTATGAGAGGAATGAAATGAATAACAAACTGAATACAATAACACAGAGATAACAACAAATATCCAGTGAAAAATAACTTCTATTGAATAAATGAAATATGTTGAAATTGTAAAACTGTAGAGCTGAAACAACTTGCTCGAATGATGGTAGCTATATATGAGAAGAGATGTGGCTTCTACGTGCATTTGTTTGAGCAGAATGATTACAATGAGGCTCCACATGCCTTTTTAACATTATGCATGAATGCCAAAACCCTATACATCCAAAAAACTAACCCTAGGAGGTGAAATGCCAAAAGTTATGTGGGCCTCGATGGGTAAGTTGGTACCTCAACTTCCCAGGGTCGTAAATTTTGCATACGACCTCCATTTTATGTGTGTGATATCTCGTTGGAAAGACATTTTAAATAACTACATATTATGTTGTCAAACATTGACTTTGTCTATAGTTTGACTATGGAAAGACAAAAAAACATTGTTTAGGGCCCCAAAACGGCCCTGGAATTACAGAAAGATGTACTGACACAAAAAATTCCAAACTAATCTAGTTGGATTAGGTGGGTGGCCACCAATCTCCACCTAGAATATGTGTAGGGATTCAAACATCCCCGGAAGTGTAGAAGAATGTGTTGAACTAAAAAATGTCAAGAGAAGCTAGCTGGAATAGGTGGGTGACCATCAATATCCACCTAGATCAATCCCCCCCCCCTAAGGAAGAAATGGTATCCATTGCGTTGAGTTCCCCCATCAGGTGATGAAACTTGTGTTGAATTTGGCCCTAGGTGAGCCACTTGCTTTGGTGTAGGAGTTTCCTTTCCTTGACAACCCGATAAAGTTGGATCCTCTGCTGGTGATTTCCCTTGACCTGTGTGTCCACTATCTGATCAGTGGATGCTTGTTCCATGCAGTTAGGGTTGAGATCTAATGGTGTTATTTGTTCTACGATCTATAAGGTGTCCAATAAAGGTATAAAATATGGCCAAAGGAGGTTCACATTGAACACTGGGTGCAAGCCAAGGAAGGGTCGAGTGTTGAGTTCAAAAGAATTGCTACCCACAACTTTGGTGATAGTGTAAGGCCCATAGCGAAGTGGGAAGAGATTCCAATGGGGCCCTGTAAGGTGCTATTTCTACAAATGTAACCAGACCTTGTCTCCCACCTAAAATTGTTGTGGTACCCTGTGTTGATCATGGCACTGCTTGTACTTAGCATTGGATTTATTCAAAATCTCATGGACCTGTTGGAGGATGTTCTAAATATGCTCAATGAATATGGTGGCTTTGGCAACCTCAGATTGAACATGGGAAGATTCTACCTATGTGGTGGAAAGAGGTAATGCAACATCAATGAGACCCAAGGGTTGGAATCCCAGCCCCACCTGAAATGGGTTGTGGCTGGTGGAGCTATGGAGAGCCCTGTTGTAGTTGTGATGAACATAGGGGAAACTCGCATCCTAGGTATGTGGATTCTTAGAGTTGTACATGCGCAGGATGTGCATAATCATACGATTGATGACCTATGTTTGGTCGTTGATTTGGGAGTGGAAAGAAGTGGATTTAGTGAGCTTGGTGTCCAACAGTAACTATGACACTCGACCAAAATCTATTGAGGAACTTGTTGTCTCGGTCGGTGATGATGATCTATGGTATCCCAAAATGGACCCACACTCGTTCGAAGAAGTGCTTGGTAGTATCTGTCATTGTGATGCTCTTCTTGTAGGCTGTTAGGATGGACATCTTTGAAAACCGATCAACTACCACAAATACACAATCATTTCCTTGCTTGGTAGATGGAAGGACAAACATGTAATCCATTGAGATGGATTCCGAAGGCCTCTTGTGAGAAGGAAGAGGGGTTTATAAGCCTTGATTCTTGATGGCTGGCTTGGAAATGGCACAAGAAATGCAATATATGATATACTTGTCGACGTCCTGTCAGAGTTTTGGCCAATAATTTTTTTTTGTAGAACAACCATAGTTTTATGCAGGCCAAAATGTCTTGCCATCCGACTCTAGTGATCCTCCCAGATCATCTTTGCACACTCACTTGAAGGAACACAGATATGGAAAAGATGACATAACAGTCCATCCTGAATGTGAAAATCGGTGACATTCGCGCCTGTACCCAAGAGCTGATAGGTGGTGGTGAAGTCCAGATATTGCTGATAAAGTTGGGGCCACTCAAATGCCTCATGTCCACAGGAATGGAGCACGGTGGTGAGTGTAGCTATGGGAGGTCGAATGAGACATTCGGCGACACGATTTGTGCTCCATGTCTTATACTTGATGTTGATATGGAACTATTGCAGGTAGGTGGACCACTTTTGATGGCGGTCATTCTGCAACTTCCCCTATGTGATTAGTGTGGATGGTTTTCTCCTTTCCTAGAATGTAATGTTTTCATTGACGACGAGATTGTACAATGGAATACATTTCCTTGTCATAAGTGGGGTATTTTAGGATAGTATCTGAGAGTGTCTCACTATGGTATGCCACTGGATGACCGTGTTGAGTGAGAACTTCACCTACAACATAGTCATATGCATCAGTCTCAATCTTGAATGGTTGTTGCAGATTGGGTAAGGAGAGTACTAGAGATGAGCACAAGCAATGCTTCAGATCATCAAATTCTCATTGTTGTTCCTTCTCCCATGTGAATTTTTTTCTGTCAGCGCTCTTGGTAACTTTGTTGAGGGCCCATGCAATATGGGAGAATCCCAACACAAACTGTCAGTAGAAGTTGGCCAATCCCATGAAGCTATGAAACTCAGTGAGTGTGGTCGGGGTTGGCTAGTCATGGATGACTTGAACCTTAGCTGGATCAACATGTACCCCATGCTCATCAATAATGTAGAACAAGTATTGGACCCTGTTCATTTCAAAGGAGATTTTTTCCAAGTTGACATATAAGTTGTGCTACCGCAGAGTGCTCAAAACCTGTTGAATATGTTGCATGTGCTCCTCCCAAGTTATGCTGAAGATGAGGATGTAATCCAAATATACCACCACAAAATATTTGGTGAAGGATCTCAATACATCATCCATCAACCTCATTAAAGTGGTTGGTGCATTTGTTAAGCCAAAGGGCATGACCAACCATTCGAAGAGACCTTATTTAGATTTGAAAGTTGTCTTCCATACATTAGTTGGTTCGATGGGAACCTTGTGGTAGCCAGACTTTAGATCAATCTTGATGAAGAAATTCCCCCCCTTGAGTTGGTCAAGAAGGTCATCAATTCTAGGAATTGGGTACCAGTTCGTGACTGTGATTTTATTTAATGCTTTGTAATCAATGAAGAGATGTCAGGTCTCTTTTTTCTTCTACACCAGTACAATTGGGTTTCCGCAAGGGGAGTAGTTGGGTCTAATGTGCCCCTTCTAAAGTAGCTCTTGGATCTGAAACTTGATTTCGTCATTTTCCATCAATGAGTGATGATATATTGGTCCATTAGGCAGAGGTGCACTGGGGGTTAGATCAATTGGATGCTTTACTTGGCAACGTGTTAGTACACCGATGAGTGGGGAGATGATGTCTTTGTACTCTTCCATGATCCCGTCCACTTGCTTCTGCTACAAAGAGAGACTCTGTGTAGAGGCCACGGATGTGGCGATGAACTTCTACTTACTGTGAGCATGGATCACAAAGAAGACAAACTTCTCAGTCTGTGAAATGACCTTACTGCATTGCTTAGTAGAGATTAAATAAATAGCAATAGGTGGCGCCACCTCTGGTATCCTGTACAATTGTCTACCCAATGTAATAATAATACTGTGAGGTCTAGACTCATACACAACATGTCTCTTCCACAAATATGGTTGTCCTAAAATAAAATCACAAAGTTAAAGGGGGGAAATATCACACAATACCTTGTCTTTGAAGGGCTTGATGTCAAAGGGAAGATGACATTGTTGGCTAACACAAAGATCTCTTCCTTGGCGAAGCCAACCCATGGTGTAGGGTTGCAGGTGTGGTGTTTTCGACAGGTCCAACCGCTTGACAAACTCTTCTAAGATCAATTTCTTTTGACTTCCTCTATCAACAATGAAATGAAGAGGAGTCCCCTTTACCCACATCTATGAGTGAAAGAGGAGTTCCCCTTCCTTTGGTTCTTTTGGTTCACTTGGCTAGAATTTGGTGGTAGTGACCATGGCACTAGGTTCAACATCAATAATCTGCTTCCCTCCTTTTGGATTTGATTAAGAGTCAGAATTAGCCTCAGACTCATAAGCTTTCAAATCAACCATGAGTGAATACTTGGAGTGGCATTCGTCGGTGTTGTGCCAAGGGATTTTATGATATTCACACCATTTTCCCATGTCCTTCTTTGTCTTCTCATTGCCATTCTTGTATTGTGGCTTGGACTGGTTTTCCTGAGAGTGGCTATATTTGCTCTGTCCCTTTTTGTGTGGGTTGGGGCCACTTTTCCTTGCTTGGGTTGCGAGGCGTTTGCATATCCAAACTCTCGCCTCTTCTACTTAAATTGTTGCTCAATCTTGACAACATATCTATACATCGTACCCAATGATGTGATGTCCAAAAAAACCATTTTTGTTTGAATGTATATATGCAAACAACTCTGGTATTTGAGCACCAAATGTCATTCAAAGTCTTTGATACTTAATTTGGTATGTAGGGTATGGAAATTATTGGTGAAATATGGTACTATCTGGTCCCTTTTCTGACGCAGGGTGGTCCATCTAGTGTATTGGTCCTCGTAGCTTCCAACATGGTAGTATTGTTCTTTAATGGCATCCCTAAAGGAATCCCATGTGCGGGTGACCGCAAATATTGTAGATTACTCTATGGCCCTTTTCTCAGAGTAAGTATCCCACCAGTCTTTAACATGGGGGACGACCTTGAGTAGTGCAAAAGTAATATTTTCCCTATCGGAAAAATTGTGGACCGAAAAATACCTTTCGAGCAGATTCAACCATTTAATTACAACATCTGCATCTATCAATCCTTCAAATAGTGGAATATAAAAATTTACCTGTACTTTGAAGGGGGTTTCATGGCCGCTTGATGAAGGTTCTTCTCCTATGGGTAGCCGCTGAAGGATCTATGCAAAGTTGTCCATCATGTCATTCATTTTTCGTGCAAGGGCTTCATCGAACAAAATTTTAAAAGGATCTCCTGCTCCATTATCTTTTGTTTCGTCCCCCATGGGTTGTTGTCGGGATCGATGTGACCGATCTTGCAAAGGATGATTGATTCGAGTCCCAACTTCTTGTAACAAGATCTTTTCGGGGACATGCATGAAGAAAAATAAATGAAGAGTAGACCGCTTTGATACCAGATCTTGTCATTTGCTTGAAATAGTTGACAATTGCTAAATTCTTCACTTGCTCATAGAACATGAAACATTTTCTATGATATTTTGTAATGTACCTAGGGAGGTACCCAAGGGGGATAATGATTGTAATGTGGCCATAATCACAGAATAGGTCCACTTGGAAGTTGGTGTGTAATTAATAGGCCCACTAGGTAGTTAAAGAACCTCTATGCAATCGTTTGTCTTATTTTAATCCAAAATGTATGTACATTGAAAACATAAAAAATAAACATGTGATCCTTGCGAATCTTTATTGATCTAGATCTCGGGGGTTGAGATATGGATGAATTGAATGCCGAGAGAGGAGTAGCTTAGATGTGCCAATATTACATGAACAAAAAAATGTAAATGAAGTACTGGGGAGGTGCGGCTCAAAGAGGAGCCTCACCTCTAAAACGTATTACTAGTAAATCACTCAATGCTAATTAATCTCACAATGAACAATAGAAAATATGAGAGAGTCCAAAATGAGTAACTTGATATTATGAGAAGGCTTTCTAGGCCTTTATATAACATCACAAAATGGTCCATTGGACAAAGTAAAAAATAGCTCATTAAATGAGTCTATATTATTAGTATAATAGATCTAACTACCCAACTAACTAAATAGTGGAAAATAAAACATGATACAATAATGGAAAGAGCTCATTAAATGAGTCTTTATTATAATAATAATAGATCTAACTACCCATCTAACTAAGTAGTGGAAAATACAACCCAATACAATAATGGAGAGGTGGGACTCTCTTTGACCCATATGGGAAACCTGTTAGCCCAATTAATTAATGAGGAAGTGGGCATTTCCTTGATCCACATGGAAAATCTCTTAGGTTTATATCTTTATAACTTTTGCATCCGAATTTAGACTGTATACCCCCTAAAATTTGGATCATTCCTCCCCCTTCTGAAAATGATGGTCCCCATCATTTCACCCATGCTAAAAAGAGAAACCCCATTATCGTACCATTATGATTACAATGTGAAAATACCCAATGAAGAGAAGGGTTTTGTGTGGTTGACCCATAATAGTGGGTTTGTGGTTGACCCATAACCTAGTTGACTATGACATTGTATATGGGTAGAAAAATAAAGAAATTTTAATAAAATCTCAAAATTTAAAAAACAATATGGATAGATCGTGACTTTGAGGGCTGTGAACATCCTTATGTAAATATATTCATAACTTCTGCTACAAATGATGAAATCCAATTCCATCGAAGACCCATTTGATCTACTGAATGGATATTTCCATTGGTATATGGAACTTCTTCTGAGGTGGCCTATAGAGTGAGAAAAATCAGGCCTAATTTGAAGGGCGCGTGGCCACGCTGGTTACAGACATGTTCTCCTTCAAACAAAGATATCTCGTAAACCAGACAACGAAATGAAATTCCGTAAAACACCATTTGAGATATTGAAGAGATTTTTCCATCCATATGTGAAACTCCTTTTGTAGTTTTCTGAGCAGGGAGAAAAATACTTTTGAATATAATGGTATGTGTGGCCTCCTTGAGTCAAATACATGCTGAGATTCAATCAATGATATCTCTCAAACCATGAAGCCAAATGAGATTCCGAGAAATACCCATTTGAGATATTGAATAGATGTTTCCAACCATATATGAAACTCCTTCTGTAGTTTATTGAGAAGGAAAAAAAATATTGTTTTTCAACATTAAAAAAAATATCTTACTTCTTAAAGAAATATTTCGAACACCACTTAGGAATAAAGTAAATTCTCAACTTTAGCTCTTATGATTCCTTTTATTGCATAAGGACAATAAACATATACACATGAAAGCAATTTCATCACTAGTGATGATGACATGGAATACCTTCATGGAATACCCGCACGAGTGATGATGACATGGGAATGCCCAAATAGTTGAACAAATGCATGATGAGGATGATACGGAATTTGTTTTGGAAATAGTATTTCCAATTTCAAAATCTCCTCAACTAATCATAAGGGATGAAGGGGAAAATACATTGGATTAGTTGATGGACAAAGGATATATAGAAAAAAAAAGAAAGATATTACAAATAAGTCATAGGTTAAAAATGGTGAGTTAACCTGTAACCATTTTTATTCATTAAATTGCAAAAATAATAAGACAAGATAACCAATAATTTAGAATTTATAAGGATAACAATGAGTGTTATAAGGGTTTTTAATGCTTCACTAAATTTTCCTTTGTCTTATATGAAGTCATCAAGGTTGATATTGTCTTATATGAAGTCATCAAAGTTAACATTGTAAATTAGTTAAATTTTCCTTTGTCTTATATGAAGTCATAAAAGTTGATATTGTCTTATATGAAGACTAAATTTTCCTTTGTCTTATATGATGCCATCAAAGTTAACATTGTAAATTAGTTAATTGGTTAAATTTTCCTTTGTCTTACATGAAGCCATAAAAGTTGATATTGTCTTATATGAAGTCATCAAAGTTAACATTGTAAATTAGTTAATTGGTTTGGAGAGTAAAATTAGAAATACGTTTTTAATGTAATGTGGTCATAGAGTTTTAAGTTGAAGATTTGAGTCCAAGGTGTGAGGCCTATTTGAAAAAATGTGAAAAAGTTATAAGAGGTATTCATATTTGTATCAGGATAAGTTTGAACATATTGAAGCTAATTATGTTGTGTGGTTGGAATCTCCTAAAATATATATCGCAACCATGGTATATTATTAAAAAGAGAAGTTAAAGACATGGTTTAGAGTGTTCAGGGAAATAACTGCGTACATATTCTTCATTTAAATATCTATGTGTGATTGTTTATTATTGTTATTATTTCATCGTTGAGAAATTTAATTTAAAGAGATGTATAGTGAAATTATTATATATTGGTGTGATGTTTTAATAAATTATGTTAAATTAAAGAAAATATTAAATATCACATTAAAATTTATTAACAATATGTATATTTATCAACATGATGAGAAACTTCAAAATTTTTGTTTTTTTAGATTTCATAATTAGCATTTGTTTTCCACCATGTTTCACAAAGTGATAACCTACTAGCAACACTACTTTTTGGGGTAGCCTTTTTGAAAATTTGAATTGTCTTAGTTATAAAGAATCAATATTTAAAAAAAAATTGTTTTCCTTGGTTTTACTTTTTTTTAAAGATGGTTTTTTCTAACCTAAAATTTGACATTTTTGTACATTTTAAAAATGAATAATAATGTTATATATCACTTATTTTTTCAAAGTTGTTCCATAAAAAAAATTCAAAATTTTTATTTGTCATGATAAAAAACTATATATTATAGATGATTCACGACATATCAAAATGACTCTATCTTCTTCTTCTAGATATCACAAGATATATACCAAATATAGATCAGAACATTACTCTAACATCTAATCTATAAACTATCCCTAATATTTTTCTCTATATCAACATAAATTCTTTGTCTTAATGGCTTACTGACATATTGGAAAATTTACTTCAGGGACCTTCAAAAAATCTAACTAATAGTTTTCAATGTTCTCGACACACTTGTAAAAACAATAAATAAACAAGGAATTCCTTTTCATTTTCAACCCTTATATGTGGAGAGTGTGTATTTAGACCACAACATACCATCTTTTAATTCCAAAATTGACCATAACCCCTTGTTTATTGTAAGGACCTCTTTTGATAATGAATCGTCCTCTACATTTTTCTCCCTATAAATATGATGGAAGGACAACAATGAGAATTCCTCTTTCAATATATTCACGTGATAGAAAACATTTTTTTAAGAATAACGTGTCCATCCTAAACTTCTCCTTCATTCAATTAATTAGTATTAGAGAATCACCAAACACTTATAACTTTAGATTCCTTGTTGCAATGCTAACCTCAATAACAATTTTAGTGTCATCAATTCTACATTTTATTTGTGCCCTCACCGAAGATTTAAATTCGAAGTGGTGATTTTTTTACAAGAAGAGTGTGCCTCTATCCCCTTCCTAAGTTGGTATTCCTTTACTTCTGCCATAAAAATACCCCATGGAGTCCAAGTATACAATTGAACAATGCCAATTTTCTTAAGGGTTAGAATATTTATTGGAAATTTTCATCATTAAAAAACAACCCCGATTTGAGAGAAGCACGAGAAAAAGGGAATATGTTTGTCTTTAAAAATATATGAATCTTTAACCAACCAATTGCCCCATGCAACTACTGTGGGGGAGAGATTTGCTAGATATTTAAATTCTTTCTTCCCATTCCAATATTTGAAACACTCCATTGAATCCCCCTTCCATCCTCCCCTCATTGCAATGATTTTGTTAGGGACCTAACCTACCTAACCCCTCAAGTGGGTAGAATAATATATTTCCATGTAATAACGGTCAATATTAATAAGGCCTAGCAATAAGGAGGAATAAGTCAATTGTAAGAAGACCTAATAGAAGATTCTGCTTCTAGAAGGATCTTCCTCTAGATTGTTCTTTTGGATAGAAAGATTTAGTATAAATATGAGTAGAGGGCATGAGAAGTTTGGTCTTGGAAAATTATTGTAATAGATCTCTTCTCTTTTGGAGGTTTCCCCCTCGAAGAGGCAAGTGGACATTGTTTCCTATCAATAAAGGTATAATTATGGTGTTGTGGTTCCATATAATTTGTTGTTCTGCTATTATCTTTGCAATATTTTAGTATTTTGTTGCTATCTCAATGTTATTCTCAACAATATTTCTCTATTCTACTAATATAATAGATCTAGTACCTTACAAGTGGTATCCGAGCACTTTTCTCGATAGAAAATTGTGGGTTAATTTTTTTTTTCAGGGTAGAGATGTATTCCAACGTCTTAAAGCTACATAAATTTATTGTTACACACATAAAACTACGGTCGGGCAGTCATACACGCAGGAAATACAAGTGGTACTTAAGCGCATATCTACTGGCCACACTTGTAACCCCTTTTGGTACCCCTTCAAGTGGTAGCGCATCAGACAACACTTGTATACATATCGCCCTACATCTCCTAAATCCCTCCATAGATAAACTGATCGGCCGCCTCACTACTATAGTTCCACCGAGAAAAAAACTCAGGAAGATACTCTCTAGTACCTGGGTAGTCAGGTAGTATGGCTAAGGGTATGATCTAGCCTCCTTATTTGGTGCCTTGAGATAATAGGACGAGTACTAATGTTGGACCTCGCACATATATCAGAGAGCTATAGAACATGGCAAACCATTGAATGTAGAACCCTTGAATACCCTAACCCTTGGGACGGAAACAAAAACAAAACAAAAAAGATCAATTTCCGCGCAATTGTGCCTCCTACATTCGGGTTGGGAAATTACTACACATTTCTTCATGTTAAGAATTTTGGCATTTCATCACTGCAGTATTCTTCAGATCAGAGTATAACTTCGCAGAATTAAAATAATTAATATATATATATATATATATATATATATATATATATATATATATATATATATATATATATATATATATATATATATATATATATATATATATNGTCCACACACTTATTTGGGACCTATTCCTTTATATTTCCCTTCTTTCCTTTCTCTTTGTGGTACCTATCACTTATAAGTCCTTTCTATGGTCCCACCCACCCATTGTTCCTTACCCGCACTTCCCCTCTCCAAATGGCCACCACTCGCAACCAAGACCTACAAGCTTCCATCAATCAAGCGACCTCTAAAATTTCCTCTACCAATTCCTGCCATGCACAATTAGAAACCCATGTTGAGCACAAATTTGACACCTTGAACGCCAAATTTATGAACCAATTTAACACCCTCCAATCTACTGTCAACTAGTTGTTGAACCGCTCTTCGGGTCCTTCATGCTCGGACCAACCCGATCCTGTTGAATCCTCTCATTATCTTCATTTTCAATCCAACTCCTTTCAGTTTGACCCCCGTCTTCCCCATGTCGAGGTAAATAAATTTGATGGCTCTGATCCTACGGTTGGGGTCACTCAAATGGAGCATTAATTTTCTCCGCATGGTATTACTGATGAATGGGCCAAACTTCGCTATGTTTTCCTCTATCTATATCCTGAACGATGCAATGGTGGAAATGTCATAAAAATTCACGTCAAGGGTATATTTCATGGACCTAGTTTGTTGTTGAGATCTATAATCACTTTGACATTGATACCCACTATCTCGGTCATTTGACCAAGTTGAAATAGTCAGGGACAATGGAAGACTTTAAATCTTATTTTGAGAATTTGGCCTTTCGAACCGAGGGCATGTCAGATGATTTCTTCCATGAATGTTTTATCAGTGGCCTAAAGGATGAAATCCACTCCTAGGTTCTCATGGCTCACCCTTACACTTGGTTTGAATGTACTAAATGTGCTAAATAAGCCCAACAAGTTGTTTTTTCGTAGAACAAAAAACCCTCTTTTGTTCCTCGCCCTCGCCCCACTAATCCTAACCCCCCTGTCACTCCCCTCGAGGTCTAAATATTAACTAGGGTTGAAATGGTTGAACAACAATTGATGGATATTTTATATAATTGTGATGAAAAATATTTTCCAGGGCACAACTGTAAGGAACAAAAGATTTTTATGGACATTTCTGAAGATGTTCCTATAGAAGATGTGACAGTTCCAATTGTTGAATAACCCTCCCTTCCTGATGCTAATTGGAAGCCCGTTGACTGACCAGAAGTTGAATGACTCATTTCCCTGCATGCTCTCACTGGTTTCTCTGCTCCCCAAACCCTCAATATCATTGTCTATATTAAGAATAGGAAGGTCATCATCTTGGTTGATAGTCGTAGCACCCACAATTTTATCCATCATTGCATTGCCCAAGAAACCAATTTCTATATCTGTGTTGTCAATAAATTTCCAATCATGATAGCCAATGGTGGTTCCATGAAATGTGGTGGGAGTTGTGAAAATGTATGTTTTCAAATTGGACATTACCACCTGAAATATCATATGTTTTCCATCAAAATGGGTGGGTGTGACATTGTGTTAGGTGTTGAATGGTTACACACTTTGGGTCCCATTATTATGGATTTTAAGGAATTAACTATGCAATTCAAACATGAGGGACAAAGGTATCACTTCCAAGGTATCACAATTGGTTCTCCTAAGATCATCAGTTCTCGTCGCATGAAAAAACTCCTCAAGAAAGGCCACTCAGGTATTATTTCTCACCTCCATTCTATTCACGTGGTTGAGACACCCTTTGTGCATCCTGACCTCCAAGCTATTCTCTCTAAAAACCAAGATTTTTTTTCCACTCCTTAGGGACTTCTGCCTTCTCATGGTGTTCATGATCATTCCATACCCCTTATTGATGGCATTATTCCTCCCAATGTTCTCCCTCATCGTCATCCCTTTTCCCAAAAGAATTAAATTGCGAAAATTCTGTAGGAATTTCTCCAAGTAGGTGTTATCTTCCCTAGTACCATCCCTTATTATTCTCCCGTGGTCATGGTACTTAAGAAAGAAGGTACTTGGCGCCTATGTCCTGAATTTTGTACTAACCATCAAGGACAAGTTTCCCATTCCTGTCATTGATGATCTCTTGGATGAGTTGAGTGGTGCTCAGTATTTCACCAAAATTGATCTGTGTTCAGGCTATCACTAGATCCGTATGCAAGATGCTGACATCCCCAACTCATGAGTGTCACTATGATTTCTTGGTCATTCCATTTGGCCTATGTAATTCCCCCTCCACCTTCCAAAGCCTCATGGATCATGTCTTTCATCCTTTTCTCCATCATTTTGTCTTAGTTTTCTTTGATGATATTCTCATCTACAGTAAAACTTGGCAATCCCATCTTGCCCATGTGGATCAATCTCTTCATCTACTCTCTCAGCATCAACTTTTCCTCAAACACTCTAAATGTGCCTTTGGTGTCTTAGAAGTTGAGTACTTAGGTCATATTGTTGTCAAGGTTGGTGTTCGAGTGGATCCTAAGAAGATTGAATCCATGCAAGATTGGTCGTGCCCAAAGACTATCAAAATCTTGCGTGGTTTTCTAGGTTTAACAGGATATTATCATAAGTTTGTTAAGAATTATGGAAAGATTGTGTCACCTCTCATTGATCTACTTAAAAATAATTATTTCGCTTGGAGTCTTGTCGGTGATTAAGCCTTTCAAGCATTGAAGGAGGCTATGTGCACTACTCTAGTATTGGCCCTCCCCGATTTCACAAAGATATTTGTCTTGGAATGTGATTCCTTCAGGAGAGGAATTGGAGCAGGCCTTATGCAAGATGGCAGACCTTTGGCCTTTACCAACAAACAATTTTCAAACCTCCATTTGGTCCAATCAATATATGAAAATGAAATGTTGGCTATATTGCATGAAATAGATCTATGGCACCCTTATATCTTGGGACAATGCTTCCAAATTAAGACAGATCATCAAATCGTCAAGTATTTTCTGGAGCAATGACCTTCCTCTCTAGAGAAACAAAAATGGTTAACTAAGCTCTTTGGGTATGATTATGAGATCATTTATAAGAAAGGAAAAGAAAATGTGGTTGTTGATGCTCTTTCTTGAAAATATGAAGATGAAGGGTCCCTTTTATCCCTATCCTTCATTGTCCTGAATTGGCTCCAAGTTGTTCGCCATGAATGGATAAAAGATCCTAAAATTTCCACCTGATCAAATAGTTGCAAGACAATTCTCTAGTTTCCCCAGGGTAATCTTGGCAAAATGATGGGCTTCGCTACAAAGGTCATTTGTATTTAAGTAATGAGTCACAACTTAAATCCATGGTGCTTTTTGAGCTTCATGCTACTCCCACAACTGGGCACTTAGGGTTTACCAAAATATATGACAGGGTCAAACGTTCTTTTTTTTTGGGATGGTATGAAAAAGGACGTTTGCAATTTTGTGGCCGAATGTGATGTTTGTCAATGTAACAAGGGAGAGACAATCAAATCGCCTGGCACACCTGTTGGTTGCTTTTATGAGTTATACCTTTAACATGATTGACCCAGGTTCATGTCTACTATGGATCCAACAAAGCCTCTAAAACTATCAGCCCTCCTGGTAAACCAGAAGACAATGCAATACACAGAGTGCACTGCGCAGTCTCACCCAAGATAGTTCTATGGGTGACTACAACACTCAGGTTCTTGCAACCACAGAATGAGTGGGGATCTGGGATAGTACTATGTGATCTTTAGTCCATTACTATATCATTCATATATTTTAGTTATTATGGCATTCCTTATTCATGCATGTAAATCAACAAATATAACTACTTCATCAAAACATTCATCTAAGATCTAACCATTGACATCAAAGACATAAACAATAATCATTCCATATAACACATGAGTTACCATGGTTCACCCCCTCATGGGCTACGTCCACAAAGATTTGGATATTCAGCTCTTTTATTATGGTTCTGTCATATATGGCTCTGTGCACTACATCTCCATTCATACATTCATAAAACATACTCCTCAACCTTTACAAGGTTGACTAGATCGCACTAGGCTCCTCATCCTGCAATCTAACCCTCAAGGTCTAGTTACTATTCTCTCCTACAGCTCAACATCTTACAAAAGGTATCAACTTATAGTCATGTTACCAACTTGTTACTCTATCTCATGCGAGTAACACACAACAAAAAAAACAACGAAACCAACCCCCCTAGACCTCCTAGGTGTCTATTTATATCTATTCTTGGCTCATCAACAATTACATTCTCTTACCAAAACCCTAACCTAGTTAGGTCTTCTTGCATGTTGGCCTTGAACCCTTCTCTCCTCTGCATGCACGTTTTCTTCCGCTGCTTTTCCTGCCAGTTGTATTTCCTCCCTTTCTTCTTGCATGTGCACCTCACATGATTTTCTGCCAACTGTCTTTCCTCCACGTTGTGCTTTTTCCACAAAATGGGCTTGTTCCCAATAGGCCCCCAACATTGACATCGTGACTCGTCCTGAGTCACTGTCTGAATAGCAACTGTCACTGCTTGCTTCCTACTTCAGATACTGCTTGTTGCAGTGCGTCGTACATTTCCATTATTCGCTGGAACTGATGTTGAACCTGACTGCTCTTGTCATCCATAGTGGTGATGACCTTATCTGTGATAGGAGATTGTAGTATCTCTCCTCATTTGGATCTGATCTACTCAATGATTTTCTTAGTTGCCTCACTCTCCATGACCAGCTGCTCCATCTTTTCTTGCAGGGGATCTAACAACGCTTGTCATGTTGTCTTCTGCACTTTCTCTTCCAAATGCAGGGCCTTCAACTTGGTGGTTGTTTTGATATTCTTCGACAATGAAACTATTTTTTGTCACTTCTTCACCTCCACCATTGTTATGTGGATTTGATTTTCCTTCTCTTGGAGTTCCTAGAGGCTCCCATCCTCTAATAGGTGAGTCCATAGATGAGCTCTCTTCTCTAACATATCGATGACTATCTGTATGCTTTGGTTGATTCCCTCCACAACTGTTGTTGCCTCCTATTCTCACTGTGCTTTGACTTCTAGAAGAGTATTGGGTGTGACACACTCCTCTAGCTCTTTGATTTTATCATTATACTCCTAGATAGTCTGCTCTATCTTGCGCACTTCTCTTCTAACAAACCTGCCTCCTCATTTTTTTTTTGGGAATTAATTGAAACAACATGTGGATTTGGTGCTCCATTTATTCCACTTTTTGTTGCACTCACTCTTTCTGATGCGCCTCAAGTTTGATGGCTTCATTCATTGCGATAGTCTCTATATAGGATATTTGTAGGTTTGTGGAGTTTGCTCTTTCTCAAGACTAAATCTCTGTGCGATGCTCACCTAAAGTTTTTACAATGCTTTTGTTGGAATCTTGGCCAATGCCACATCCAATGTCTCGATGTCTTTGAGGGGTTTTTGTGCTATTTCTTCATCAATGAACATCATCTCTAGCATGATGATGAAATTGGTGCTTGATTGTGCTACAAACTGCACTGTCTCAAGCACTAGCACTCCCTCCTTAGCCTGTGTGGGTGTTTCTTTTGGTTATTGTGCTACCTCAATCCTTAGCTACTCTAGCTCAGCTTTAACTTCTTGCACTTGGTCTGTAATTGAAGCCATGTGCTTCTTTGCAGTCTACCACACCTCACTCAATCTCTCCTCGACTATTGTCACCACTAACTCCACATCACCCAGGGTTAGTGATATATGGCTCTATGGCTTGTGGGCCTTTGCCTTCTTTCTACCACCACTGGTGTGGTCCCCTGGCTGCTTCTCCAAGGTGTCTGATGGCTCGGGACTAGTGGGCCTCTGGGTATCCCCTACATTGGTTGTCTCTGTTTCTTTGGCCTCAAGAATATCTTGGGTTCATGTCCCTTGTCCTTCCTCCTCAGTGATTTCCTGTCTCCCTGCACCTGTTTCTTTTGCCTCATAGATTTTGTGTGTCCCTGTGTCTGTTTCTTCCATGCACACTTCTTCCTTTGAGTGTATCAGTGGATATTCTACACATGGTGGAGCATGTGTAGATCCCCTTGGTGGTCTATTCTGTGTGCGTTGTTTCTTCTTGGCTAGGGTGCTTCCCCCCTCTTGGCCTTGGGAACTCCTCTTTTTGGTTCCTACCTCATTAGTACCTATTTGGTGCACTGGGGCTGGTATTCTCTACATCTGAGTTTGTGATCTTAGCACTGCGGTTGGAATATCCGGTACCTTCCATTCCTCAAGCCACTCCTGGACCTCTCTTTGCATTTCCTCCTGCGTGATGAAGTAGTTGAGTTGTAGCCATTCCTTGGCTTTATGTCCCTTTGCTTGCATCCAAAAACTATGGCATGTTTCCCTAAATTTGGAAACCTGTCCAAACTCCTAGACAGTCTCTGGTGTAATGCACCATGTGTCCACAATAAGGTCCTGCATCTCTGTGAAGTACCTCGCAAATATGACTATGTTCATTTTCTTTCTCTTGGGGTCTGGACTACTGCATAATGAGATGTATCTTGCAGTGCCACACTTCCATGGTCTCTCCATATACTTGTTGTAGAACATTTCTCTCCAACCAATGAGGCCAATGAGGATGAGTAACCATGAGTAGTGGAACTCAGAGCCCCAATCTTGTGTATCCTTGCAGTCCTCCAAGAATGAATTCAGGAGGTATGGGGCCCATCTCATCGAGCTCCCCTTTGCACATTGTGCGATGATGATGACCATACCGGCTGATACTTCCTCTTTGCGACACTTGCGCATTAGTTTGCATCCGAGGAGTTTGGTGGAAAACCTTGTCGCATGATCGTTGATGTCACTGATAATGATTCCCCTATTACCTC
This sequence comes from Picea engelmannii, assembly GCA_009831015.1. Classification (NCBI taxonomy): domain Eukaryota; kingdom Viridiplantae; phylum Streptophyta; class Pinopsida; order Pinales; family Pinaceae; genus Picea; species Picea engelmannii. Next base: position 133,707 of record ML789347.1, read on the forward strand.
GCTTCGTGCCATACTTAGCATTAATCTTGTCTGATATGGCCTTGGATCTGGTTTTTTCCTCCAAATATTTTTTTGGATTTTCTCCATCTGTGGGAAGCCCTGTGATTCCTTTGATGAGGTCCACAGTGATAGGCACTGGCCTATCCATCCATAAGATTCTTTCATGCACTCATGCAAGTAGTTTCTTGACATAGGCATTAATATGATTTCCCTTGTAAAAGTGTGGGGAATTTAGTAAGTTCATGATGCCTGTGTTGTAAAGCCCCAAGATCCACTGCATCAACTCTATCAGTGGCATGCCTGATGAGCCTGCACCCTTGCTTTATAGGTAAACCCGGGACACCAGGTCTAGAAATTTAGTAACATCAACCACATCATGGTCAGAGTATTTGATGGAAGTCACTCTGTCAACCATGTCATCATCAACGCACACCTTGCTCAGAATATTTGGCAGAACCAGGATCCCTTCTACCTGTGACTATGATACTCTCTATGATATGCTCTTAGCTTAATGGACCTTCCATTTGGATTGTGGGGATGAGGCCGCCTGATCCGGATTATTTTCGGCACGAAATGAGAGCAGAGATAATATAATAGAAATGTATCAGAGATGCAACCATAAACATAGATATACAGTAATACATGATTTCTATTAATCAGAGAAATGTACAGAGACTATAAAAATACAGAGTGAAAGACTCGCTAGAATGGTGGTAGCTTATCTATGAGAAGAGATGTGACGGCTACTCGCATTCACAAGAAGATGATTACAATGAGGTTCTGAAGGCCCTTTTACAATAAATGGGAATGCCAAAAGTCCTAGACATCCAAAAACCTAACCCTAGGAGATGAAGCGCCAAAAGTCATGTGGGCCCCGTTTGGGTAAGTGAGTACATCAACTTCCCGGGGTCGTAACTTTTGCATACGATCTCCATTTTAGGCGTGTGATAGCTCGTTGGAAAGGTATTGTGGAGGAGATTAATTTTGGGGGCTCAATCATGCCTTTAGATATCATTGAGAACCTTGATCTTGAAAAACCTTCATTTGGACCCTCAAAATGGCCCCGGAAGTTAAAACCTGCTAAAAATAGTAAATTGCCAAAATGGCCAGAAAACTGTTTTGAGCCATTTGGAAAAGGTGGGTGGCCACC
>ML789347.1:136170-147943 GCA_009831015.1 Picea engelmannii
GACCTTCAAATACAGGAATATCAAAATTAACCTGTACCTTGAAAGGCGAGGTGCCTCCAAAGTGGTCGCTTGATGAAGATGTGCCTGATGCTATCGGCAGGTGTTGAACGCTGTGGGAAAAATTCTCCATCATTTTGTCCCTCTGTCTCGTGAGAGCTTGCTCAAGCAACAGGCTGATAGGATTGTTTGCTCCATCATTTTTATTTTCTTCCACCATTAAGGGTTTATTGGGTATGTGAGAGCGATTTTACTCGAGAGAGACAAGCTCGAGACCCAACTTGCTATACTCGGACCTCATCGGGGACATGCACTAAAAAACGATCAAGAGCAGCTTGCTCTGATACCATTGATATGGATTATTTTTGGCACGAAATGAGAGAGGAGATAATATAACAGAAATGTATCAGAGGTGCAACCATAAACATAGATATACAGTAATACACGATTTCTATTAATCAGAGAAATGTACAGAGACTCTAAAAATACAGAGTGAAAGACTCGCTAGAATGGTGGTAGCTTATCTCTGAGAAGAGATGTGACGGCTACTCGCATTCGCAAGAAGATGATTACAATGAGGCTCTGAAGGCCCTTTTACAATAAACGGGAATGCCAAAAGTCCTAGACATCCAAAAACCTAACCCTAGGAGATGAAGCGCCAAAAGTCATGTGGGCCCCGTTTGGGTAAGTGAGTACATCAACTTCTCGGGGTCGTAACTTTTGCATACAATCTCCGTTTTAGGCGCGTGATAGCTCGTTGGAAAGGTATTTTCAAGGAGATTCATTTTGGGGGCTCAATCATGCCTTCTGCTATCATTAATAACCACGATCTCGAAAAACCTTCATTTGGACCCTCAAAATGGCCCCAGAAGTTAAAACCTGCTAAAAATAGTAAATTGCCAAAATGGCCAGAAAACTGTTTTGAGCCATTTGGAAAAGGTGGGTGGCCACTGATATCCACCTGAATCACCCCCACCTCTAGTACACCCTCATGTACTGCTAATTCTAGTTTGTGGCTCTGTGGTGTTGAACCTATGGCATGCTTGGTCTGTCATTTCCCTTGTTCCCTTGAAGTATCAAACTTCATTATTTCGGGGTCCTCCTCCATCTGCTCGACCTCTTGCATTTTGTTTTTCTCCTCCTCTATCGTCACTGGGTTTTTTTCATAGTCTGGTGTGTGGATTTCATCCCCATCCACCACTACGGGTGCTGCTTGCTCCCTTGCATCTGTCGCACGAGCAATACTGCGTGTGTTCCTGTCGGCCCTGCCTGACTCTCCAACTTGGGGTGGTGACATTATGATGGAGTCTAAGATGTAAATTTGAAAAATCGACGAGTGCTTGGTTGAATTTTATCTCTATCTTTCTTTCACTCGGCTCTATGTTCTTCTCCTTAGAAATTGACAAAATGATTTTCCTTTCCCCCCTTTTTCTGATTTTATAGTAGGATGACGGAGTGACAATTGTTCTGCACTGACAGTTGTCCCTTTTTCACTTTTGGCGGCGTGTCCTACACATGGTACCATTGTATGTGTTAAATGATGTCCTTTGCGTCTTGTTTTTGGACTTTTCCCTTTCCATCGCGCTACAGTATTTACCTTTGTGTACGGGCTGTCGCAGTTTCAATCGTTGCATCCAGTTGGCACCTAATTTCCACAACTTTCTTTTTCTGAATTGTCGTGTTGCCTGACCATTGGTCCTTTTTCCGACGTGCTGAGATTTTTGGGCACGTGGAGTCCTTGGATTCTATATCATTTGCTTATGGCACAATATTCTTATTCGTTGTGCTGAATCAATGACTTGTGTGCGTAGACACTTTTCCTTCTCGTTGCACTGATTTTCTCACCTACGTGCATGGATTTCTGCGCAGATTTTTTATTTATTTTTATTGCACAGTAACTGTCAAGTTACAGGTGGTCGAATTTCCTTGTATAGATTCCGTCGACTCCCATTGATCATGGCCTTCAATTATATCACTTCCAAATCCTTCAACTATACAACTCCTCCGTCTTTGACATTCTTGACCTCATATGGTCCCAACAAATGCATTTTGAACATTCCTGGATGTTGAATTTTTTTTTTTCATACAGTAGGAGTAGGTCTCCTTCCTTGAAACTTGTTCTCTTGATATGTAGGTCATGCAAAGATTTATCCCTTTCTTTATGTACTTCTTGGTGAAATCCTGCTAGAATCCTATCTTCTTCCATGCTCATCACCTGAATTAGCCTTTCTTGTAGTATGCCTCACTCTGTCATGTTTGTAATTGTTGCGACATGCAGACTTGGTACCAAGAATTATAATGGAAACATTGCTTATTTTCCGTACACCAGTCTAAATGGTGTCTGCCTTGTTATCTTCTTACATGTAATTCTATATGCCCATAATACTGTTGGTATCTTTGAATCCCAATCTTCCCTGTTGACTTTGTAAATCTTGGTTAGGGAAGTCTCTATAATCTTGTTGAAGGATTCCACTGCTCCATTTTCCTGAGGATGGTATGGTGTAATTTTCTGATGGTAAACCTCAAATTCTTCAGTTAGAGCTCTAATAATGTTGTTGATTAAGTGAGTTCCTTGGTCACTCATCAGGATCCTTGGACATCCAAATCTGGTGAGCACATGTTCAAACAGGAAGTGTATTTTTGTCTCTGTGCTGCAATATTTAACCGATGTTGCCTCTTCCCATATTGATAGGTATTATGTCATAGTGATGATGTATCACATGCCTAATCTTCTTGCGGGTGGGTGAATTGGCCCAACAAAATCGATAGCCCATTTTTCAAACACTTGTAGCATCACTTGTGTATGTAAGGGAATCTCATCCCGTATGTTTGGTTTTCCAACCCTTTGACAAACATTGCATTGTTGACAATATTCCTTTGCATCTCAATGAATAGTTGGCCACCATAAACCTATGCATAGTACATTCTATGCAGTAGCTTTGCCTGCATAGTTTCCTCCCACTATTCCTTCATGGGCCTCTTCCAGTATCCTAGGCCTTTCATGTTCTAGCGTGCATCTTCTCAAGATGTCGTCTACCCCCATTTTATATAAGTCCTCGATGATCAATTGGTAGTCGGCTGCTCGGACAACCAAATTATTCCTCTGCATGGTGTTAAATTCCTGTGGTGCAGTCCCTGTACTTAAATACTCAATAATGTCAGCAAAATAATCATCCACGACCTGAACTGAACATAACTACACGTCAGGGAAGGTATCCTCTAAGTTTGTAGGCTCCTTGCCATTGGTGACCCTTGAAAAGTGATCAGGTCATGTGTTCATCTTCCCTGGTTTCACTATGACTTCAAATTCAAATTCTTGAAACAATAGTAACCATCGGAAGATTCTCCCCCACAACACTGGCTTGTTGAATAGGCTCTTAAGGGCTGAATGATATGTGAACATATTAATTTTTTTTCCAATTAGGTAATGCCTAAACTTTTGAAGTGCATATACCATTGCCAAACCTTCTCACTCTATAGTGTTGTATTTCTGCTTAGAGTTTGACAATTTTCTACTTGCAAATGCTATGGGATGGTCAAAATCCCCTGCTCTTGGTTGTGCCAGAATAGCTCCTAGGTCTATGGCTGATGCATATACATGCACATGGAATGTCTTCTCCCAATCTGGGAAGACTAAGATGGGTGTTGTGACCATCTTCTCCTTTAGGGTGTCCAATCCTTGCTGACAACTCTCATTCCACTGGAATTTAGTATCCTTCTTGAGTAATTTCTCCATCGACGTAGTGATTTGTGCATACCCGTTGATAAATTTTCTGTAATACCCTGTATGTCCTAATGTGTCCCTCAACTGAAGAACTGATTTAGGTGGTGGTAAGTTCACAATTACTACAATCTTTATAGGATCCACGATCAAACATTGTCTGCATACTATGTGGCCCAATAGAATTCCGAAGGGTGTTCCAAATATAAATTTCTTAATGTTCAAGGATATTTGGCATTGTCATCATTTTTCTAACATCAGTCTCAACACCTCTACATGATCCTTCAGTGTGGCGTATATTATCCAATAATCCAAATATACCTCCATAAATTGATGGATGAATTCTTTGAAGGCATCAATGACTACTATGGAGAAAATTACTGGTGCATTGTTTAGTCCAAAAGGCATGACTATGTACTGGTAGGATCCCCATCCTGTTGCAAAGTTATTCTTTTGTCGATATTCTGGTGCTATCTTGATTTGGTGGTAGCCTGAGAATCCATTAGTGAATGAGTATGCTTCCTGGCCTCCCACATTTTCTAAGACTTCATATGTAAAGGGCGTAGGGAAGGGATCCTTTAGGAAATATGTATTGAGCTTTCTCAGATCTACACAGATTATTATGCTTCACTTTTTCTCTTGAACTACCATGGGGCTTATCCATTCCAATTCTTCTACCAGTTCTATGATTCTTGCTTCCAACATTCTGTCAATTTCTTCTCTTACCTTCTGCTTGTAGATGGGGTTCAATCTATAATGCCTCTATTTGATAGGTCTTTCCTCCAGTTTGAGAGAGATATTCATCTCTCCTAGTTCTTCTGCAATGCCCTTCATTTCGGTAAAGGTCATTGGGAATAGGTCACTGTACTCACGTAGTAATTCTATTATATTGTCCACTGTTTTCTCATCCAAATAGTCTCCAATGTTGGCCATATTGGGATTCTCAATTGTCCCAATGTTGACTTTATTCACCTTGATTGGCACAACAATTACTTTTGATTCTAGAGGTGGACCTTCCACTTCTCTTTCTCCTTCAACTTCTTCAATCTGGATATCACACAGATTGTCTTCCTCTGGTACATCTTCCTACACATGGTAGCATGACAATAGTTCTTTCACTGTCTGTATGTTCTTCCCATGTTCTTCTATTATGAGTTCAAATTATGGTTCCTTAATGAATATCAACCCTCTTATGTTCTTAAGTGTTTCATCTATGTTGGGGTTCTCATGCTCAAATGAGAAAGTGATTGTAAAGTTCTGTTGCAGTACTGGTCAACTCATAATTCCTCTAAGCAATTCCTGGTCCGTATACCAGTTTGATGGGATGCCCTCTAATGTGTGTATGAAATGGTGAGGCCATTCCTTTGGGGGTTTCATTTTCCATAGATCTTTTCACTTCTCCAAGTGTTCCACTAGTGCCCCATGTCCATCATACTGCTACTACTGGTTGCTTCTCTGTTCTGTGCCAAACCTTATGCGTAATAGCCACTTACACTGGTAACAGTCCTTGATTGTTTCCTTGTGTGCACCCCACCATATTGTAGGTGTAGCCTTAAGGGTGATTTCAAGAGCTAACAATAACTGAATTTCTGGTACTTTGTCTTCATATCTCGTTATGAATTCTCCCAATTTGTTGATTCCATCGAAACTTGGAGGTTCTCTGACTTCTGTCCCAACCATTGTTACTGTGCAGTCTATTCGGGTGCATATCCTGGTTGAGACCTCATGTAGGTTTTGCTGCCAATTCTCCAGACCCATGTCTAAGTTGGAAGAACATTATGTGATACTTCTCTAGCTAAGTACACCATCAACAGTTGGATTTATGTAATCTTTGGTGCGTGCGATGGTCCGGTAGAACTAGTTAATTTCTTCCACGTCTAGACATGTTGGTTCCACAAATCTTTCATCTTCTGATGGATCTAGGGGCGCGATAAACCTGTACTCTCCTGAATCAAATGCCATATTCCTATTCTTCAAGTTGATTATATCCTAATTGTCAAAATCCCAATCCAGACCCAAGAATGTTGGATATTGTGTTGTGTCTTCCATGATTTCGAACACTTTGAAGTCTACCTTAGTGCACACTCTGTCTAGATATATTGTCACTCCTTTTAGCCTCCCTATTGGTAGAGCTTTGTGTTGGTTTGATAGATTTAGTTGGACTAGTGAGTAGCCTAAGGTAGGTTCTCCCATGCATTGTCATGTATTTTTTGGTAATACATTCACTTCAAATCCCAGATCTAATATTACATCGCCGATGTTGAAATCTCTGATGTTGGAATTCAATCTAAATTCTCTGTTGGTTCTCCTTCTGGCATGGAGGTGATTGAATATCCTCTATTCTAACATTCCCTTAGATTTTGTGGTACATCTGTCTAACAAATTCTGTAATACTATAACAGATGATGGATCCTTAAATAATTGAACATATGATTGCAGGAATGTTTTAATACAACTTACTTGGTTTCCTGGGTGGACTTCACTGGTATGGTCTAATGATGATGACATTTCATACATTGGGATGTCTTGGGTATGTTGTGTAGTAGATGTAGATGCAACATTCTGCTTGAGACATTCTTTTCTGGCCTCCTTAAAGGTCTCCTTCTCCTTTTTTGCATCGAATCGCTTGGGTAGCTTGATATTTTTTTTAATCCACTGGTGTTGTACTGATTCCTGTTTAGCTGCATCATCTTCTATTTTATCACCTATGTGCATCACTATGTTGATGTTCCTTCCATATTCTATAGCTTATGTAGATATCCATTGTACGTTATGATTGTTTTTATTTAGTTTCTCCTGTATCTTTCCCAACAGTGTGGTGCAATCCTCTGTATCGTGATCTGTTGTGCGACAATACATGCATGTCGTAGGTGGTAGAGGGAATTCTCTTGAATAGTGCCCTGGATATTGGAAGTTATGGAACACTACTGGAACTCTGCCACATCCAAAGCCTCCTCTTCCTCCTCCTCCCCCTCTGTACCCAACGTGATCTCTACGAGGTGTATTGTATTATGGTACTTGATTCTACTGCACAAGGTTATAATGGGGTTGCGCTATGTTATACTGTGGTTGTGCATTGTTATACAGTTTTGACACAATGTTATACTGTGGTGGTGCCTGCTTAAATTGAGGTGCAACTTGACCTATCATCATTTTGGCTTACACCCTATAGTGTCTGACGTCCTTTCCCTCATCAGGTCCATGGTTATGTAGTCTTTGTCATCGTGGCCTACTGACTTGCAAAAAGTGCAGTATCCATTCTTTGGTATTGTCTGGTATTTCGAAATCATAGGACAATGATATGGATCATGCCCATGTGTCTTGAAAATTTCACACTAGGGTCCTCTTGTCGGCAATAGATATGACATCCCTGTTTCCATATACTGCGCGAATGTTGGACATTTGTTCTTATGGTTCCCTTTTGTTCTACATGTGGTACACCAAAAAAATTTGTGCTTGTCCTTGCCCTTATTCTGATTGAGTTGGAAGGTAAGATTCTTTAGATCCTCCTTGAACTCCTCTATAGCTGGAATTGTCTTGTGGTATTGATTCTCCTCCATTTGCAAGGCTGTTTGCAGAGTCTCTGCTTGAGATTTGAATTTCTATTGTCTGAGTGGGTATTTCAGGTGTGGTAACAAATAATTTACGAACAAATGTCTATTTTGCATGTTAGTCATGGAATACCTCAATTTCCCTTTTAGTTGTTTAAATCGTTGGTTAATTTCCCAGACACATTATCCTGGTTTCTATCAGATTTCTGTCATCTCGTTCATGTATTGATCCTCTGAGCTTGGCTTCTGGAAATCATTTATCAGTAATTTCTTAATGTCTATCAGTGTCCTTGTCATCCCAGGTGCACTGTTGACGTCTAGACTCATGTACCATTCAATGCACAATATCTCAGAGTGATAGCTAGCTACGCAAGTTTAGTGTCTTCATTAATGATCTATTTTTCTTCCCACATATTTGCACAAATGAACAAGTGTTTCTCAGGGTATTTTGTTGCCTCTCCTCAAAATTATGGTAACCGAATGGTGGAATCATGTCCTGCGATCCTAAATGTTGAACTACTACCTCTGCGCGGTGTAGATACTTGACTAATGCTCCCTGAAATGGCTCCCCCAGTTGTTTTTCCTTGTGTATATGTACTTCCTGTTGTCTTCCTTCTCCTGAAATTCGGTTGTCTAAACAGTGGTGTTCTTTTTGGTGTGTTAGTCGCACATGGGTTTATGGGTTCCACACTGACATTAATATGGATAGGATTGTTGCCTTCTATTCCCACTCTTGGACCTCTATTCTTCCTCTCATATGTTGCGCAGAAGATTTCCTCAATCTACTCCATAGCGCGGAGATCCTCTACCTCCTCTTCATCACTGGCCAAGCCTTCCCTCACGACTACGATTCTCTTCTTGGTGTTCACCTTGTATTGGTAGGGTACTCCACTGCGTGACTTTCCTACTGTCACCCTGATCCTCTTGATGGTCGTTGTCCATCATGATTGGGTCCAAGGATTCCTTCTTCTTTCCTTTATCCCTTTCTCCTTCCATTTCTCCTTTTTCTGTCAGTTCTTCCCCCCTTCCCCCATGCACACAGGGAAGTTTAGTTGTCTGACTCCATTGTCGTTACACCTTTATTATAGAGAAATTTATTAATAGAAGTATACAACAATCTAATATACCTTCCTCGAGGCCCACGTAGAAACTATTTCTCTACTACGTTATATGACTTTGCGGTATCTACTACAAATTATGTTATAAAGCCTGCTACAATATTGCTAAGCCAAAAATCTATTGTGCAGGTGAATTTGTTATTCACCTACTGTAACTACGCAATCTGAATTGAGGTCCACTCTGACTATCAGATCCAATTTGTTGTGTGGTTATCCTTCAACCTCAATATCCACTCCTATAATAATTGTGGAAAATCACAGAAAAAGGCTTCATGCAGATCAGTAAACACATACGTCTCAATATATTTGTGCGGTGTTACTCTAGGGTTTCTATTATCTTTCTGCGCAAACTCTAGCTCCTTTGTCTTCAACCATCTTTTGATCTCTTCTTTTGTGGGATTCCACGGTCTCAACATCCCCTTCTAGCAGCACATTCTCTCACCTTCTTATCATCTGATTCAGTATTCTTTTGACACGGCTTCCACAGATCCTACATTCTTTTAACATTTCTTCAACATATCACATCCACTCAATCCTATGTTGTTCCAACCAACAACATAACCATTTCTTGGTTGCTTTTCTGAGTTATACCTTTGACATGATTGACCCAGGTTCAGGTCTAATAGGGATCCAACAAATCCTCTAAAACTATCGGCCCTCTTGGTAAACCAGAAGGCAACGCATTACACATAGCGCACTGTGCAATCTCACCCGAGATAGTTCTATGGGTGAATGGAATGCTCAGGTGCTTGCAACCAGGGAATGAGTGGGGATATGGGATAGTACTATGTGATCTTCAATCCATTACTATATCATTCATCTATTTTAGTTTTTTTATCATTCCTTATTCAAGCATGTACATCAACAAATCTAACTACTTCATCAAAACATTCATCTAAGATCTAACCATTGACATCAAAAACATAAACAATAATCATTCCATATAACACATGAGTTATTGTGGTTCACCACCTCCTAGGCTATGTCCACAAAGATTTGGCTCTTCAACTATTTTATTATGGTTATGTCATATATGGCACCGTGTGCACTACATATCTATTCATGCATTCATAAAACAAACTCCTTGACCTTTATGAGGCTGACTAGATCACACCAGGCTCCTCAACCAGCAATCTAACCCTCAAGGTCTAGTTACTATTCTCTCCTACAACTCAATAAATTACAAAAAGGTATCAACTTACAGTCATCTTATCGACCTATTACTCTATCTCACACGAGTAACACATAAAAAAAACCGCAATGACACCAATCCCCCCCCCCCCAAGACCTCCTAGGTGTCTATTTATATCTATTCTTGGCTCAAAAGCCATTACATTCTCTTACCAAAACCATAACCTAGTTAGGTCTTCTTGCATGTTGGCCTTGTGCACTTATCTCCTCTGCATGCGCGTTTTCTTCTGCTGCTTTTCTTTCTAGATGTATTTCCTCCCTTTCTTCTTTCATGCACACCTCACATGCTTTTCTGCCAACTGTCTTTCATCCACGTCGTGCCTTTTCCACAAATTAGGTCTATGCCCAACAAAACTTCAACTGATTTCGATTCCACCCGCTATTTGGAGAGACATATCTATGGATTTCATTGTGGGGTTACCTAAATTAGGCAATAAGTTAGTCATCCTGGTGGTAGTTGATCATCTTTCCAACTATGCTAATTTATGTGCTCTGTAACATCCATTTACTGCATCCACTATGGCTCAACTTTGCATGGATCATGTCTTCAAGATTCATGGCATGCCTCATTCTATTGTTTATGATTGAGACCCCACTTTCACCAACAATTTTTGGCAAGAATTGTTCAGGCTTGTTGTGGGGTAACCTACCCTACAGACTAACAAGCTAGGGCTTTGAACTTGTACGCAGATCATGACCTTTCAAGAATAACTTTTAACCTCCTACCCAAACCTATAACCCCTTTTCTCAGGCAAACACGGGAAGAATCCACTAACCTTTTTATCGACGGTCGAAGTAGATCCTTCGTTGAGCTTTTATCTCCTTGCTGTTGCTGCTCCTTCCACAAAGCTTCCTGCAATCCAGAAAATAGTACACATGCATGCTACTGATCTACTAGAGGGTTAGAGATAAACATAAATCAAATAACATAGATGAGACTCATTTATTTGGGACGGGAAAAGTATCTTTTTCATTAATCTCAATATGAATCAACTTACAATGATTTTTAGAGATCGGCCACCGTTCCTCGATCCTGATCCTGGGCTCTTCCTCTTCTTCATCCTCCAACTGCTTTGCTTGAATTTCTCCTAAAGCTTGAGGAAAGGCTAAAGGGTTGGGACAATAATGGACTTGGCAATTTGGCAGAGTTTCTTTGCTATCCTTTTTTTCCTCCTTGAATAGTACCCCTACCCCTCCTTTTATAGGCTAGATGGAGCTAGGGTTTTAGGTGAACTCTCGGCCATGCATGGCTGGGAGTTCCAGTTAACTGACAAAAATCGTCGTGTCCCGGTGGAAACTTTCCTGATTGTTTGCTTTGTTAGGTACCCGCGGATACCCGCGTGCAGTAGAAGGTTAGCAAGCGGTCCCCCACGCCCAGTGAGAGGTTAGGGCGCGGGTTGCTTGTTTTAAGTGGTTTTTCAAGGTTTTATTCAGCATGGATTTAGCTAGGAAGAGGCATGAGTTGGCCTGATGCCAGGTAAGCCTGTGTGGTGCATTTTAGGGTTATAACAGATGCCCCCTAATGTGTGAGGTCAGAAGAGCATCTGATGGCCGAAATACATTACCAATTCTTTACCAATCTGTACTGATATGCTGAATGAGTGAACCCAGGAATCAAGAATCAGGAAGTGCCGTCTGCAAAAAATATCAAATGTCTCACCGAGGCGGGCATACCCATGCTCGGGATAAATCAGGACCATGGCTACCAATCAAATACACTGTAGATCCATGCCAAATAACTATAAAGAGTAGCCGTGAACAATACACAACGGAGCTACATCTCGAAATCAGAAAGATATACATAGGAAGTATCCATCTCTCAGAAGCTGTCTTGGCCTGATGGTTGTACTTCAAAGCTCGAGCAACAACTTCAAAATCTTCATGACTTGGGTAGGAGTGTAATATGAGTGTACGACTGCACTACCCAGAGGTCTTCGACGGCTCGTCGGTTACAGATGTGATAATCTTGATGATCGGACTGAAGACTTCATTGATTTCGAACAAAGACTTGATTGGACGTTCAGGATGGCCGGGTATGCGGACATGAGACAAATTGCAGAGTGGCCGACTCAGGCTAAGTAACAAACTTCCCTTGGACAATAGCACGACAAGTGATAAGACTTAGGCAACATATCTGTTAATCATAAGTCTACGAAGCAGGAGGCAACGCAAACTCTCCATATGTTTGGAAGAGT
>ML789347.1:151806-170509 GCA_009831015.1 Picea engelmannii
AATAACTGCGCTATACTCAGCAACATTATTTGTGGTGTCACCTAAGCATATTCCTCCGGAAGATAACAACTGACCCTGTGGTGTAAAGATTACCCAAGCTGCGGAGGCAAGCCTCCGAGTGTGTCGACTAGCACCGTCTGCATGCCCAATGAACACTTCGGACTCACTTGACATCTGCCATAGTGACGAAAGATAACATTAATGACACGTCCATGACACGTTTTTCAAAAGAAATAAAAGAAAGTAATATCACAAAGACTATACATATGTTACAAAAAGTTACCCACAGTGACCCTATGAGTAGTACTTCTTGAGGTAGATCCCATTTCTAGGCTCTGCCAAGGCATTCCCTTCAAAATCGACCAGACAATAAGCACCCTTTGTTAACACCTCCTTAACAATGAAGGGTCCGAACCACATGGGTTTAAACTTTCCTGCCCCCAGGGGGTCCTTATCTTGGTCGTAAACCAGGACAAGGTCGCCCTCAGAGAAAACCCGAGGACGAACGGACCTATCATATTGACACTTAACTCTATTCTTATGAGCCTCGTTGGCCAGGGCCGCATCGCGACGGTGCTCAAGGTGTACTAACCGTTCTTCTAGCGGAGAATTGTCTGGCAGTAACTGTACTGCCAATTTCAGAGATGAAATTTGACATTCAATGGGCAAGACTGCCTCCAGCCCGTAAACAAGTTGGAAAGGTGAGAAACCGGTTGCAGTCTTAACTGATGTTCGATAAGCCTATAATGCCGAGTATAACATCAAATGCTAGTTTGACTTGGCTGAGTTGATGGTTCGCTTTAGCATTGTCTTAAGTGTTTTGTTAACAGCTTCCACTTGCCCATTGTCTTGGGGATAATAGGGTGATGAGTGTTCCTTCCGTAACCCAAGATTTGACGTTAACTCGGTCATCATTTGATTCTAAAAGTGACTGCCATGGTCAGTGACAATCTCTCTCGGGACTCCGAACCGTGCTATAATCTGGTTAAATAAGAAGAGAGCTGCAGTCTCTCCATCATCTTTGAACGTCAGCATGGCTTTGACCCACTTAGTAAAGTAGTCGACAACCACAATGATATAGCGGTGCCCCCTGGCTGACGGGGGGTTGCAGGTAGTGTAATCAATCCCCCACTTGGTGAAGGGACCGACGGTGATAACAGGAAACATCGGAGCTGGATGTGCCCTCATCTTTCGTGAGAAGATTTGGCACGGATGGCACTTCTTGACCGACTCAATACAATCTTTAATAAGCGTGGGCCAGAAGTAACCTGCTCGTAAAATCTTTTGGGCTGTTGCCAACCCAGACAAGTGACCGCCACAATCTCCTGTATGACAATCATTGAGCACTATGACGGCCTCCTCATGAGTGAGACATCGACGCAAGATACAGTCTACGCCTCTCCGATACAGAGTATCATTGAGAATAAGATAGTTCTTGGCATGATGGTGTATCCGCCGACGCTCATCACGCGAAGCAGAGGTAGGACACCTGAAAGTCTGGAGATAGATCAGTATATCTCCATACCAAGGGTCAGATGATTCTATCAAAAACATATCCCCCCGGATAGGCAATTCCTCAAGCACAACGTCACATGACTCAACCGGAAGTTCCGAAATAAGTTCTGCGAAGACTAGTGACTTTTTGGACTTCGCTGAAACGAAATCTAAGTCAAATTCTTGGAGGATGACCATCCATATACTTATTTTTCCGCCGATAACTCGTCGTGTCAACATGTACTGAAATGGATTCACGACGGCAACGACAGTGGTCTTACGAAAGAGAACATAGTGACGGAACCGTTGAACAGCATGGACTGCTGCCAACGCAAGTTTTTCAAGATGGGTATAATTAAGTTCCGGTCCTACGAGGCCTCAGCTCAAGTAATATATCACGTATTCAAAAAACGAATCATCTTCTTGAATTAAAACCATGCCTATGGTTGACTCTGCGGCGGCCAGATATAATAGGAAATCCTTGTTATAATTTGGTGGTCGTAGCAGAGGTGCGGTTATAAGGGCATGTTTCAATGCGTCGAAAGAGCATTGCGTGGCTTCATCCCAGAGAAAAGGAACGTCTTTCTTCAGTAAACGCATGAATCCCTTGGTTATTTCGGCATAGTTGGCGATGAAGCGTCATAAGAAGTTCGCCTTGCCTTGAAGACTTTGAAGTTGTAAAATTGTGCGTGGGGGGGGCAACTGTATTATTGCCTCCACCTTAAGAGGATCTACCATGATCCTCGTTGTTGAAACGATGAAACCTAACAAACGTCCTGACGTGACACAAAAGCTGCACTTGTTGGGATTCAAGCGAATCCGGAAGTAGCGACAACGTTCAAAGATGAGTCTGAGGTGTGTAGGATGATCCTTTCGCTTGCGAGAGCGTGATGCTAAATCATCTATATATGCCTCGACTATATGTTTGAGGTCGTGAAACGCAAAAGACATGGCCCGCTGGAAAGTAGCTCTAGCATTCTTGAGACCAAAAGGCATTTTTCGATAGGCGAATGTACCCCCCGGAAAAATGAATGCTGTTTTGTGTTGGTCCTCGGGTTTGATTTGGATTTGGTTATAACCTGAGAAACCATCCATGAATGAAAAGGCTTCATAACCGGTGCACTCATCAATGATCTGGTAGATGAATGGGGTTGGATAATTATCTTTCAGACATGCTTTATTCAAATCACGGAAATCGGTACAGACACGAATCGTGCCTTGTTTTTTATCGACTGGCATGGGATTTGACACCCATTCAGTCAAGTGGATAGGGTATATGAACCCAGCCTTAAGAAATTTCTCAACTTCAGCTTTGATAGCTGCTGCCTTCCTTGGATTAACTGGATGAAGTTTCTGTCGAACAGGCTTTGCGTCCGGATACGTAATGATCTCATGTTCAACTATTTTTGGATCGATGCCTGGCATTTCCTCATAAGACCAGGAAAAAACGTCGCGGAATTCTTTGAAAAGATCCGTGTAAATATGAACCTCCTCGGGGGAGCAATCCGCTCCGACGAAGACATTCTCCATGACGCCGGGGGTTCGAGAGATGTTGATATGCATTGTTTCAGTGATAGTCGCCATGTTGCCCTCAGCGTAAATATCCTGTGTAGCCAAGAGATTAATGGGACAAGGCTGATCTCCCGTCATGGTGACAGTGAATTCTCCTGCCTCGATTCGGTGTAACTCCAGGAGGAAGTATGATCGGTGATGAAGATCTTCCCAGGGTTTGTCCGGACCAGTCATTGCTTCGATTATAGCTTCGTCGGAAGGCAAGACTAAGTCTAACGAATCGATGTTGACAAGAGAATCCTGAACCCAGATAGGCTCAAGGAGTGGATCCAACTCTGGTGATGGAATCGGATCAGGAGTAGCTGAAGTTTGTTGAACCAAAGAGTACGCTGCTTCAACGGCCGACAAGGGCGTATACATGCCTGCATGCCCTGTCGCATCCATCGTGTCTGATGGGGAAGGAAGAGTCCATGGATCCTGAAAGTACGTCATGCGGAATGACGAAACATGGAAGATCTCAGCCTTGTGGTGAGTTGATATAAAATTAACATCGCCTTGAGGAGGTGGATAATCGAAAGTACCCATCAAAGATGGACACAACCCAACTCCTATATTGACGACACCGGCTTGAGGATTATCGACGATGGGAACCATGGATGCCCCCAAGGCAGGGTCAGGTCGAGAGAAGGACAACTGATCGATAGTCACTATTCGGCCTTCATGCGGAAACAATAGGACACAGAAGATTGTAGCGACCACCGCTTGCATTGCATAAGTCCAACTACGAACCAACAATAGATTGTAATTGATGGGGGCATCGACTACCTCTACTTCGACGCACACGGTCTTCCCCCCTAACTGCACGGGGAAAGAAGGGATGATGCCATGCGGTCGGAACGAATGACCATCGAACGCAGTGAGAAGAGTAGGTGACGGAGACAACTCGGGTTGACCGATGGCTTTCCAGCATGCTAACGACATAACGCAAGTTGAAGCACCCTCGTCTACCAACGTGCGGAAGATATTTCGTGTAAAAGTTTTCGTGGGGTGAGCCACTACTATCTGAAATGCGACATGGTAAGGTAAACGAGGTTTTAAGTCAGTCATATCTAACATGATAGTTCCCGGGTTACAGGTCTCAGTAGAGCCTAAAGCAGTCAACAAGGCTTTCCTCTGAGCAGGGCAACTTTGGAGGACCTCCAAAGCGGACAGAGCACAAGGGGTTTGTGACAAATCTTCCACCACAGAGTAGTTCTGGGTGGCCCTTGCATTTGGATTATGCGAAGCTCGTTTAAATGCACATTTCGGGATGCGTGTCATTGTTACACCTAACGTCTTCTCGATATGTAGGGGAAGAGATGGGATCTCGGCTTCTTTGCCCTTCTCAGAGGCGCTTGGTTTGCTATAATCGTGAGCTCTAGTTTCTATGAAAGCGTCACTTTTCATCATATATACGTTCGCGGAAGATGAACCATTTGGGGGAGGGCAATTTTCGTGGCTGCCCCCCTCCGTACTTGCATAGGCTTGAGTTAAATTCTGCCCATGCTGAAAGGGATTAGTCAACATGGCCTGCTGTTGTTGCGTGAAAAACTTCTGGGCCTCGACAAGTCGAGGGCATAGGTGGGTTGGGTGGTCTTCCGCACATAATTTGCACGGATACCTCGCCTTCTTCCTTTCTGTGGTGCCCTCGCCAGCGTTACCATTTGGTTTCTTATCCCCCTTACTCTTCTTGCGTTGTTTTTTCTTTCCTTCAGGCTGCTGGTTGGCCTTTGGGTTAGTCGTCTATACAGAGTGTAATTTTGACTTTTGAGTAGGAGGAGCAGCCAAAGAAGGAGTCTGGCTAGCCGCTGAGTGTTGGATAGATAACTGCTGCAATTGTTTAGTCAATTGCTCAGCGGGATTGGTTTGTGTCGAACCAATGATACCGTCAGCATGTGGTCCAACTCTCTGTCTGGTTTTGTCCAGAATTGATCTTGGCGCATCCGGCAGGATGGTGTACAATAGACCAGACTGAGAATAGATAAGCTCAAATTGTTGAGCTCTCATGATGGCTTCTTCCTCAGAGAAGACCCCTGAAGTTGCGACGTCTTTGGATAACTGCGGAACTAAAGACTTAAGGAACCACTCAAGCAGGAATGTTGGTGGGACGGGTACCTTGATAAGACTCTTTTGGCGTCGCCACTCTCGAATATGACTTGAGATATGGTCCGCTGACGTCTGCTCGAAATTGGCTAGCAACTCTGTTCCGACGTCGTATCTTACAGGTAACTGGAAATGGTTAAGGAAAGCCATAGCCAGTTCGCCAAAAAAGGAATATCGTGAGAGGTCAAGCTTTATGTACCATTTCGCGGCACTCCCAATAAGAGTGCGTTGAAACAATCGCAACTGGACGGAGTCATATTTCAGTGAGTTAGATGAACACCATAAGTGGAAAGTGGTCACGTGATCACCCGGATCTTCATTGGGTTCAGCCTCGAACTTTGGGATGTCTGAAGGCAACTTCGTCGGCATAGGAGGCCAACGCGGATCGTGACAGATAGGATCATTCAACAACCGTGTTAAATCCAGCAAGTGTAACATCGCCAAGAAAGGTAGTTTAGGTTGTTGTTGATAGCTGGGATAGAAGGGTCCTGGGGTTTGACTGGCACCAGGTTGCCAGGAAAAGTTTGGCTGCTGGCCCGGGTTCTGATAGAAACCATTGCTTTGACCAGCATAAGGGTTTTGCATTTGAGGAGACATCGTTGGCTGATTCCCCATGAAGGACATGGGATGATGGGCGTTCATCGTGTTTGATGGAATTTGGGATGGATTACCCCATGCCGGTCCTGATGGAAGAGGCATAGAGGTCTGTCCGGGGTTCCATTGGCTGTGGAAAGAGTTACCCCAGAACGACATTCCAGAGGATGGAACAGATCCTTGTGCTGAGTTCCAAAGTCTTGGTATATGTGCCCCCAACGCAGGAATAGTACCCTGTGTTGGTGTAAACTATCCAAAAACAGGTGTGCCCCCAGATGGGAAAGCAGCGGATGCTAAAGTGTTATTACCAAACGTCCCATTCCCGAGAAACGGTGACGAACCTACCGGTTGAGTTTGTGTAGATGTTCCTTGACTCCCGGCTCCAAAAGGACTTGTGTGTGTAGGCTGTCCGGTAGACTGCTGATGCGATCCACCGAGAAAAGGGGATGAAGGAGGGATATGACCTCCAGCGTAAGGAAAAGCATTGAAAGGGACAAGAATTCCCCCGAGTTGACCTTGCAGAGGAGCGTTAGAGCTCCCTTCCCCCAGACCCAAAGTCTGTAAAGTAGAGGAGGTGAGTACAGGACTGGTACCTGAACTAGGCATACCGTATGAAAACGGAGCGCCTGTCGCACTAGGTGTGTAAAGAGGTGTGGCCACCGCCATAGATGGGGTCGGTCCACTGTGCGACGTAGTTGTGGCCGAGACTGTGGTGGCCCAGACCGCTGACAAAGGAAAGTTAGGAGAAGCTTCTCCTGTGGTAACAACAGTGATAGGAATGGAAGAAATTCCAGAGGAAGTGATTTGTTCCATGACTGGGTTAGGCACTGATAGGCGTTTGTAAAATTGATTTGGCACAATAATGTCCAGCCAAGACTCAGCGTTTGAGGTTTCAACCAGTCCAATATTGGCGGTCGATTCCTCGGGGGGGTGTTTGGGATCAAAAGCCCCGGTTGCTTCAAAAGACCCTTGATGGTCTAACTTTCGCCTCAGAGGTGGCGGGGGTGTCTCCAGTATCACCGGCGGCAGGCCCAGAAGCCTTCGTGACCGGCGGGGCTCCGAATCCTCCACTGTGTGAGAAGATTCACGACACGCTAAGGTATTCTACACGATCAAACAGTAACACGCACTAAAAGAAATCCCCTAAAATATAAATCAAGCAAGCACTATATTAGTAGGGAGAGCAGTTACAACAACCAACACTAGAGTACCTTACCGGTGCAAGTGCAACTCGAATACGGAAGCACCCTCTGGGTCTACTCTGCAAAGTGTTGGTCCGATGTCCGCCCTAGGTACCGCGGTATACCTCTGCAGTCACTTGTGTATGTCCCTAGAAAAGATTGGCAACTAGTTTTCCAGCACGTGAACAGTTATCAGGTGGGTACAGTCGGCAGTCGGGTAGACCACAATGAGCAGGGTATCAAGCCCGAAACCTATCAAGGGTATCGAGAGAAAGTGTTTCGGAAGATGACTGAGGACCTCGAATGGATTCGAGACCCACGAAGCTCCGTGGAAAATGCTAACGACGGAATCCCTTAACAGATCCTCTATATGTGTTCTCTGCAACGCTCGGTCCAGCTTTGGAGGGGTTATCTCCGCTTCCTTTCCTTACGCGACCTTGTGTTTAACCACTGTGTTAGAGGGGGGTCCTGAATAACTTTCTGTAATTGGACTTCTACACTCCCTAAATGGCAGACTCCAATGTTTAGTTTAGGTGGCCTTGAAGAATTAACTCTCCAACCTATTCCAAGGCCCTAGTCCAAAGCTAGTGAATGCACCCTATAGACAAAAAAGTCTACTTGATTTTATTGAGCGTTACTTTTAATGGGCTTATTAAGTCACAAGGTGCGAGAGTGAAACTGATGGTGTGTAAAACAGACTCAAAGAAAAATGCACAAAAAATGCTTGGAAACAAAACTTCTTCAAACAATGCAAAACCAACAACTTTTCAAAAAGATTCTTTTTCTTTTCTTTTCAATTTTCACAAGATTTCATGCAGCACTCCTACAGAATTTTCGCTCAGATATGCTAGCTACTTATACTTCGAATTGTACTGAAAAAACTTATGCAAAAAGACTTCTTTCCGAGCTACTGACGCAACAACAAAATCTTCAAACCAAGAAGACAATGAAGAAGAGGACAATTTTTTTTTATTTATTTATTGCAAAATAATGCAACTAGGAAAAATGATGGCAAGATAAAAACCAAGAGAATGAAAATAAAACTCTGGCTTAAAGCGCAGATCGCAAACAGAATCAGAGCACAAAAATGATGAAAATAAATAAAGACAACACCGATTCAAACACTTGTCTAAAAACCATGAAATAAATATTTTTTCTCTTTTGTCTTTTCTATCAAAAAATCAAATAACAAGCACAAGCTAAGGGAGAAATTCCCTAACCTGCTGACTGTGCAGCCCCAGACTCTAAACTCCTGAGAGGAGCTCTTCTCACCACAGGAGGGGATGACTGCCCCACCCAAGATGAAAAGCTACCTAACATACCCGCGACTGTCACCAAGACAGCCCGCGTGTAAACGCGCGCTGCACTACTACAGAGCGCGGGTACCCGCGTGCTAAGCCTAAGCAGGCCGGGGGTATGTTTAAAAACTAATATAAAATCACACACAGATAGTCTAGTCCTGAAAAAGGCTTCTGGTACTGACAACCAGAGTCTCTGACAGGCCGAGATGCTATCACTTTAACAGAAAAAACAAATTTGCAAAAAAGAAAAACCAATGTAAAGAAACACACAACACGAAAGACTGAAACACAAGACAATAAACCAATCAAGACCCAGACAGTATCCAGAAAGCTCCCTGAGAAGATAAACTTCTAACAGGGAAGAGGAGACTGCCTCTCTAGCTTCCTGGAAACTAAACGCTACTGAAACTACTATAGCCCGCGGATACACGCGTGCAGTAGACAGTTAGGGCGCGGGTTACCCGCATGTAGGCCTCTTGCAGGCCGCGGGTACCTCTGTGTGTCCCGAGACTAAATGTCAAGCGCCAGTCAAGGAAAAATGGTATTGATGACCAGGTTCCCTGCTAGCTTTTGACTAACAGAAAACAAAATAAGCAAAGAAACTGAAGCTCTACTTCTTTGATCTACCCAAAAGATCTTTAACCAAATCCGGAAACCCTAAGAGTAAGACTATCCCCAGCGGAGTCACCAATTCTGTTGTGGGGTAACCTACCCTATGGACTAACAAGCTAGGGCTTTGAACTTGTACGCAGATCATGACCTTTCAAGAATAACTTTTAACCTCCTACCCAAACCTATAACCCCTTTTCTCAGGAAAACACGGGAAGAATCTACTAACCTTTTTATCGACGGTCGAAGTAGATCCTCCATTGAGATTTTATCTCCTTGCTGCTGCTGCTCCTTCCACAAAGCTTCCTGCAATCCAGACAAAACTACGTATGCATGCTACTGATCTACTAGAGGGTTAGAGATAAACATAAATCAAATAACATAGATGAGACTCATGTATTTGGGACGAGAAAAGTATCTTTTTCATTAATCTCAATATGAATCAACTTACAATGATTTTTAGAGATCGGCCACCATTCCTCGATCCTGATCCTGGGCTCTTCCTCTTCTTCGTCCTCCAACTGCTTTGCTTGAATTTCTCCTAAAGCTTGAGGAAAGGCTAAAGGGTTGGGACAATAATGGACTTGGAAATTTGGCAGAGTTTCTTTGCTATCCTTTTTTTCCTCCTTGAATAGTACCCCTACCCCTCCTTTTATAGGCTAGAAGGAGCTAGGGTTTTAGGCGAACTCTCGGCCATGCATGGCTGGGAGTTCCAGTTAACTGACAAAAAACCTCGTGTCCCGACGGAAACTTTCCTGATTTTTTTCTTTGTTAGGTACCCGCGGGCTGTAGTGGGTTAGCCCGCGGATACCCGCGTGCAGTAGAAGGTCAGCAAGCGGTCCCCCGCGCCCAGTGAGAGGTTAGGGCGCAGGTTGCTTGTTTTAAGTGGTTTTTCAAGGTTTTATTCAGCATGGCTTTATCTAGGAAGAGGCATGAGTTGGCCTGATGCCAGGTAATCCTGTGTGGTGCATTTTAGGGTTATAACAAGGCTACAGGGCACCCAATTACATCTTAGCACAACCTATCATCCCCAGATTGATGGTCAAACTGAAGTTGTCAATAAATGTTTGGAGACTTATTTGAGGTGTTTTTCCTATGAAAGGAAAAATCAATGGGCTCAATGGTTACCATTATCTAAATGGTGGTGTAGCACTTCTTACCATACAACTACTCGCATGACTCCTTTTGAAGTAGTCTATGGACAAAAGCCACCTTTTGTTCTCTCCTACATGCCAGGTGTCTCAAAGTTTTAGGTGGTTGACCAAACGCTTACAGTTCGAGAGGATATTCTCTATACCCTCAAAGATAATTTGGTTATGGATTAGAATCACATGAAGAAACAAGCTGATCAAGGTCTCTTAGAACGTCAATTTGTTGAAGGCGACCAGGTATTTCTTCACGTGCAACCTTATAAAGAAAATTCACTCAAAGATGAACATTTTTATAAATTGGCGCCAAAATTTATGGTCCTTATACAGTTCTCAAGAGAGTGAGACAAGTGGCCTATCATTTAGCTTTCCCTAGTTCTTCCAAGGTCCATCCTGTTTTTCATGTCTCCTACTTAAAGAAGGTGATTGGAACTAAGTGTCAAAATCAAACTAGCCTTCCCAAATTGGATGAAGAAGGATCCATCTGGTTGCAACCACAAGACATTTTGGACCAACGTGAGCATCGTATTCGTCAACGCACCATCAAGGAAGAGTTAGTTCAGTGGAAATATAGAACTACAGTTGATGCCACCTAGGAGCCAACTAGCATTCTGGAACAATTTCCTCATCTCAAGCCTTGAGGACAAGGTTGATTTTAAGGGGGAGGGCATGTTAGGGACCTAACCTACCTAACCCCTCAAGTTCGTAGAATAATATATTTCCATGTAATAAAGGTCAATATTAATAAGCCCTGGGAATAAGGAGGAATAGGTCAATTGTAAGAAGACCTACTAGAAGCTTCCACTTCTAGAAGGATCTTCCTCTAGATTGTTCTTTTGAATAGATAGATTTAGTATAAATAAGAATAGAGGGAATGAGAATTTTGGTCTTGGAAAATTATTGTAATAGAGCTCTGCTCTACTGAAGGTTTCCCTCTCGAAGAGGTAAGTGAACATTGTTTCCCATCAATAAAGGTATAGTTCAGGTGTTGTGGTTCCATATAATTTGTTGTTTTGTTGTTATCTATGCAATATTTTAGTATTATGTTGCTATCTCAGTGTTATTCTCATCATTATTTCTCTATTATGCTAATATAATAGATCTAGTACCTTACAAATTCCATGAATGTAATACCCCATATTTTGAGTCCTCGAATTAATAATGTATTTTGTACATATGATACTTAGGATGGTGAGCTAGTATATATAGGTCAGAGTGTCTGTAAAGTTGAAAAATGCCGAAGAGTCTAGAAAATGTATTACTTTGAATATGTTTAATAATAAATACATTGTTGGCTACAAGACGGACAAGGACAAGATAGGGGGATATGATTCCATGAGAGAGGGGGATAAAGGGGCTAAGTCTTTTTATTATATTTTATTTAACCATCTTGGATTTAGTTAGGGAAAGTGGTTACATGAGTTTCTTGGGGAAGCCATGTGGTGCATTATTGCATCTAATTATATAAACCCCTCTTTTGTGTTGTTTCACCATTCATTGTTCCTTTTCCATTGTTACTCACTCATTTTGGGTTCGCCATTCATTGTTCCTTGTCCATTGTTACTCACTTATTGTTATTCTCTCCTCATTCATTCTTACTCTTAGTCAAAGCATGGGAAACAAATTTTGGGGAGAGAAGAGCCATTGCTTATTGGTTGTAAGAAATTATTGATTATTGTAGGAGGGAATGGATGCTTGTGTGCATGATAATAATGGAATTTGATAGAGAAATGTTCACATATGAGAATCCTTGGAGTTTCCAGCATTCATATTTTCCGACGAGTAGCATTAGTTCCATGGAAAATAAGTGGAATATCCTTAGGGACTACATTGCAGAGAAAGGGGTTGATTTATTTGGTTTGTGTAGGATGAAGGGGAAGAGAGCTAGTAAAGTAGGATTTGTTATGTGGTTGGGGAAATTGTGAGAGCTTGATAGTTGGTTATGTGTTAGAGTCGACCTAAGACCTGTCCTTGTGGATTCATAGCCTTGTCTCAGGGTTGACCTGCTACTGAGATTCAAAACAACATTTTATATGGTTGGGTGGAACATCTAATGTCTGTATCTAGTTGGTGAATGGTTAATTTAAATCTAAGTGCTCTCTATGAATTCATATTCCATTGTGTATTCATTATCTCTAAAATATGTGCTTATAATGTGCATGCTTGTTGTTAATGTGGTACATAAATTGTTAATCATTTCTGGTATGGTTTAGCATGTTCTTGATTATTTCATGTCCTCGTAAAATGTTTCTTGATTAAATAAATATTGGTAAAAAAAATGAATTTTCCCAAGAAGGCGAATTTAGAGGTACTCGAGCTAATGGGTATGTTACAATTTGGTATTGAGAGTTATTTTTTGTAGGTGACGTGGCTCAGACTAGTGGTCTGGGTAGATCATATATTGGTATCAGAGCATGGTTTATATTTCTTGGACCGTATGGGCTGATTTGTAGGTTTAAAGAATTTTCTTTTCGTAGAGTCCAAGATAGAAGGTTCTTGGGAAACCCCATGACGTTTCTTGAAATTATAGAATTTGTCAATATTGGAAATTTTGGGAATTGTTTTGTACAATGATGTCGTCATGACGTGGAGGCCACATGGAAAGTGACATGGAGATTGTGAAATGGAATGCCATTGTAGCAGACCCCAATGGTGGGGTGGTATACCACCATGGCAATGCAACAAACAAAGCAATGGACCATTACCACTAGTGGTATTAGAGGATTATGGAGAGGTTTTGAAAAATTGTATAAACCCCCAAAATAGTTGTGGGAGTACCACGTGTAACCTTGGTGGTATTTTATTTTCAAGGGGGGGTTTGGGTCACCGTTAATGCTCGGTTACTTCAACATAAGAAAATCAACCATAATTGTTGATCGATCTCGATTCTTCGCCATAAGATCTGGGGTGTAGATAGGTTTCATGCCAGAAGTAATGGTGGGGGATGGGACTCGATGGTGACATAGGTGACTACGATGGTGCCATGTGGAATTCGATATGGGTGGGTCCTGTATTTATTAATATTCTACTTTTAATTGTATATTAAGAGTTAAAGAACAAAGGTAAAGGTAAGGTAAGGTAAGAGAGTTAATGGAGGATGATGAGGCGGAACCAAGTGGTCAGAGGGGTGACATAGAATGCCCTCAGAGAGCCATGTTTACCCATGTTTCCACATAATCATCTATGATGATAGATGCCACACATGAAAAGAGTTTCCTTTGTTTCAAAAAAAGAAAAATTCTAGGTATGGAAAAATATGGTAAAAAAAACAAAGTTCCAACTTCCAAATTGTTCTAGAATCTTACTGGACCATCAGATGTAGAATTTGAAATTTTTTGTGTGTTCACTATCATTATTGTCTCTATTCCCGATACAAAAATTTTCTTGGTTCTTGATATATTTTCTTCTGCAGTTGACAGAAGTTGGCCTTTCAGTAAAATTGCAATAGTGGAGAAAATGCACATATGGGGGTGAAAGTGGCTTTTTCAGGAAGCCATATCTTTCAACTTATAGATCATATTGGCGCATAAGAATAGTAATTGGAAATATGATGCAAAGTATAATAACATGATAATTTTATAATTTGGATAATTATGATATATTTCTTCAGGAATTGAGAAGAAGAAGCACTGGTAGCATTAATTGACAAAATGTTTATAATATGTATAATTCTAACAAAAATGGTTGCTTGCACATTTTATAGAATTAGAGGTATAATAAGATCAATTCAAGCCCATGATTGCATATCATAGTCATGGAGGATGCACAAAGAGACTACATTCATGAAAGAAAAGCCAAAGGTCAAAATATCAATGTGGGTAATGATGAAACAAAATCTAATGGACATAGGAGTAGAGTGAAACTAGAAGAACTGGAAGAGACTGTGAGAATTATTATAATGGAAGTGAAGATTTACAGATATGACAATGAGAAGATGATGAGAGAAAAGAATAAGATAAATTCTGAAATGACACAAAGCCTAAATCAATTGTAGAGACAAACAAACAATGGATTAGGCTCAAGACATGAGAAATAAGGTATACATAATAAAGGAACAAAAAACTACATAAGACCCAATCATTCAATAAGTGCTAGTATAAATCATAGACATCACTCACCTCCCTACTCAACAAGGAATTTTCATGCATCTGAAGATTCAAGGAGCAATCCAAAAGTGTTTCTTGTTAGGCATCAAAGAAGAAGATATGAGTTGGACAGATTGCAAGGAGATCTCAGGAATATTAAGCCGCCATCCATTGATGGTGAAAGAGAAAGGTAATATTATGTTGAAGGATGGTTTTTTGGAATCATGAAGAATTTTCAGTTTCACAACTACTCATCTAACCTAGAATATAGGATTTCCACATACCATTTGCATGGAAAAGCTGCTATGTGCTGGGATTAGTTGAAGTAAGTTGAGCACATTAATGAGAATATGGTTACTTGGAAGAAGTTCAAGAAATATTTTTCAAAAGGAGTATCTTTCATAGCACTACTATGACAAGAAGATGCAAGAATTCTTTGAACTCAGGTTGGGGAGCATGACCGTGGAAGAATATGAAAATAAGTTATTGGGATTGCTGAGGTATGTGGGGTTTATGAAGGATGAAAATGTGAAGATACAAAGGTGTCTGATTGGACTTCCATGTTTTTATAAGGATAAGATTCAATATGAGGAACCTAGAACTTTGATAGATACAATTAGAAGGATAAGTATTTGTATGAACAAGGTGAGGGAAGAGAATGTATGCATAAGTATTGAAAGGATAAAAAGAAGGAAGGGATTCATACCTTCTTTCAATAGAATCAATCCGAATACAAATCAATAAGAGAAACCCACTAAGAATGAATCCAAGAGGGAATAATCCTTGCAAGAAAGGGGAAGACCACCAATCAAATGTTGGGGACGTAAATAAGATCACATGTACAAGGATTTATCTCATAGAGAAGACAAAATGAGGACCTTGCAAAAAATCCAAGAGGTTACTACGCTAGAAGACATGGGCATAAATATTCCAAGAATATATGTAGCCTTGGAAGATCGACAAGAAAAAAACCAATCCCATATGATTGAGGTGTAAGTTAAGATAATCAACCAACCTATTTCTATTTTAATTGATTCATGAGCAATTCATAGTTACATTGATACTAAATTAGTGGGAAAGTTTCATTTGAAGAAAAAAAATCTTGAAAAATCAACTTTAGTTCAACTAGCCATTGGAAGTAAAAGAAGGATCAATGAGACTATCAAAGGATTTCTAATAAATCTAAATGGAGTAAGTACTAATGTTGATCTGAATATTATACCATTAGGATCTTATGATATCCTAATTGGAATGGATTGGTTGGACAAGCATCCTGTTTTCCTAGACTGTCATAACAAGACATTTACATGTCTTGATGAAGAAGGAAAATAGAGCACTTTGAAAGGAATTCCAAGACCTATTTCTATAAGGGAGATTTCATCCTTATAGTTGAAGAGATGTTTTAGGAAAGGATGTCAATTGTATGCAGCTCATGTGGAGAAGCCAAAAAATACCAAAGGGACAAGTATCAAATATTTTTCAGTACTGTAAGAGTTTGAAGATGTGTTCCAAGAAATACAAGGATTACCACCAAAAATGGATGTAGATTTTTTTATTGATTTAGTACCAAGATATTCCCCAGTGTCAAAACCACCTTACATAATGAGTACACTAGAATTAAAATAATTACAAATTCAGCTGAAAGAATTGTTGAAGAAAGGATACATACGCCTAAGTGTTTCACCTTGGAGAGCACTGGTACTCTTTTTGAAGAAGGAAAATTGAGGTTATCCATTGAATTTAGATAGTTCAATAAATGCACTGTGAAGAAAAAATACCCTCTACCCATAATTTATGACCTATTTGATCAACTGTTATTGGATAAATCGAAAGGTGTAGACACTAACTGATCTCCCTAGATCCACCTAGATCTAGAACAAAACACACTAGAACATGACGCTTTCCTTAAGTTTTAAATATTGAATTTACTAACTAAAGAGGCATAGGTGACATACCGTTTAAATGCCACTTCCTCTTTCCATCGCCATCCTAGCTCTATTCCAACACTCATACAATGATGATCTTGCAAAATAACACAACCAACCAAAGTGATATTAATAGCATAAACTCAATATAAACCTATGTATGTGATCAAGGAATCATACAATAAAACACAACAAGCTTTATAGGAAGGAATCATATTACTGTATCATATTAAATGTGAAAGAGAGATTACAACCGTGGCCTTGATGTCGTAAGGTCCCTTCCAACTTTCCTTCGTTCCCTAGACACTTCCACTCGAAGAAATCTGAGAGCATAGATCTAATAATATTCACAATCTATCTTGACAAAATGGCTCATCTAGCCAAGCTAACAATCTCCAAAGCTCAATCCAATCCAAGCTAATCCCAAAAACTACAAACTCCAAAGCTAACCTTCTCCATGAGAGCTCCTCTCCTTTTATAATTTGAAGAGGATAAGGTGAGGAGGTTAGGATGATCCCACTAAATCATGAAAGCAAGTAAGATCCAAACCGTTCGAATGCCACCTCACCATAGAAGTTTCTCCATCTAGAAGCATCAAGAAGATGCTCGTTTGTCCCACGTATGAGCATTCTCACACCCTGCTTATCTAGAAACCTATGAACCTCTCACAACCCAGCTATGGTGCAGCCTGCGAGAATTAGGCATTCTCACACCCTAGCCATAGTGCAGCATGCGAACATCATCTTTAATAGGGTTTTCATAAAGGAAAATGCAACTTCTTTTATCAGGAAAAGTTCTTCTCTCTTCTTTCTTCAGGAACTCAGGCCACTGACCCCTTTGAAGGAAACATATAGGTTTACATCATTAACGGTCATAGGGATGACAAAAATAATGTGTAACAGAGAGCCCCCCAAAGTATGAATTTAGAATAAAGTGATAGCTGAAATACTTTGTCGAGTGTGTGTAGGTAACAAGGAACAGTCGGTCAGAAACCTTCCAACAAACAAGAAAATACATTACAATAATATATCGTCACTGAGGTAGGCATTCCCATACTCAGAATACAAATGACTCAGAGCATAAATGCCGACATGCGAAGATCCATCTCAAGTAAGACAGGTCATGGCCACCAAACATACACTATGGATCCATGCCAATATGACTCAAATCTGATAATAGCCACCAAAACTACATTGTGGATATATGTGTTAGAGACTCAAATTTGAGTATAGCCACAAGACATAGAGCGTGGATCTATGCAACAATGCAAACTGAAAATACTCCAATGCAACCTGAATCTGTCAGAAACGATCCAATGTCTTCATCTCCACCACTCTATAGTATGAAGCTAACCATGAGAATACATGTGTCAAAGTTGAACATGGTAGAAACCACTTGTTTACTGATCATTAGTGAATATTGTTAACAAGTGTGAGAGAAATCACCATTAATGTCAGTGACTCCCAAGATACTCTAGTACAATCCAACGAATTTGAATCAATGAGTTGAGGTCGAACACTTGGCGAGACCTTCCGATCAGAGGTCAATAATGAAAACCCATTGTCGAAAGAAAGGAAACCTGCCATTGAGGCATGCAAGTTCCAAGGTACCAATTGGTTTCTAAGTTTAATTCCTGGATAATGAGTTGAAGTAGACAGGAAAAGACTGATCACGAGAGGGCCTTAATGTATCCCACATCAATGACATGAAACAGATAACAAGATTTGAAGTAGAAAAGATTAATAAGTGATTCAGGACTGACTCAGGGATGGTCGACGCAATAGAAGGATTAAGGAATATAGAAATGGCCGACGCAATAGAAGGCTTAAGGACTATAGAAATGGCCGACACAATAGAAGGATTTATGGGTTCAACTTATTTTCTGAACATATTGATGACACGACAACTGTCTTGGAAACACTGACTCAACATGAGGGATCATAGACCAATTTCTAATCTTATAAGGAGTATGATCAAGAGACAAGTGAATTTCCCAAACTAGACACACAGCAAGTGAAAGGGTTTTATGTTCAAAAAGTGACTCTTCCATGGAATACAGGTTTAGACATATTTCTTTCCCAAATTTTTCCCCACCATTTATGGCAAGTACCTCTTTATTTTTACACAAGCTTGAGGAGGATAACATATTCTTGAAATATAAGCTCATCCTTTAGATGAGTCCCTCAGAGTATGTTTAATGAACCCTAGGAATGTTATAACCCTAAAATGCACCATACAGGTTTACCTGGCATCAGGCCAACTCATGCCTCTTCCTAGCCAAAGCCATGCTGAGTATTTCCTCAAAAAACGACTTAAAACAAGCAACCCATGCCCTAACTGCTCATTGGGCGCGGGCATCCGCTTGCTGTCCTTATACTGCACGCGGGTATCCGCAGGCTAACCCAAAACAGCCCGCGGGTACCTAACAAAGCAAAAAATCAGGAAAGTTTCCGCCGGGACACGAGGCTTTTTGTCAGTTAACTGGAACTCCGAGCCATGCATGGCCGAGAGTTCGCCAAGAACCCTAGCTCCTTCTAGCCTATAAAAGGAGGGGTAGGGGTACTATTCAAAGAGGAAAATCATAGCAAAGAAACTCTGCCAAATTGCCAAGCCAGTTTTGTCCCAACCCTTTAGCCTTGCCTCAAGCTTTAGGAGAAACTCAAGAAGCAGCAGTTGGAGGACAAAAAAGAAGAGGAAGAGCCCAGGATCAGG
>ML789347.1:176739-186752 GCA_009831015.1 Picea engelmannii
GAACGGTGACCGGCCTCAGAAATCATTGTAAGTTGATTCATATTGAAGTTAATAAAAAGATACTTTTCCCATCCCGAATACATGAGTCTTATCTATGTTATTTGATTTGTGTTTTTATCTCTAACCTTAGAATAGATCAGTAGAATGAATGCATAGTCTTGTCTTGATTGCAGGGAAGCTTTTGGAAGGAGCAGTAGCAGCAAGGAGATAAGAAGCTCAACGAAGGATCCACTTCAACCGTCGGAAAAAGGTTGGTTCATTCTTCTCTTGTGTGCATGTGAAAAAAGGGGTTTTAGATTCGGGTAGAAGGTTAAAAGTTAAGTCTTGAGGTTCATGATCTGCGTATGAGCTTAGAGCCCTAGCTTATTAGTCCGTAGGGTAGAATACCCAACAACAAGGAAGGAGTGGTTTGGTCCCACATGGACCTTTCAATGTTTGTTTTATGAGTCCAAAGAAAGAAAACTCATGGGTTTTTCATGTTTATAGAGTTTAAAAAACACTTAACGAGAACTCTCTCAGTTCCTTTTTCGTAAAGTAGTCTGATGAGACCAAAAAAGAGATAAAATATTGCTCAATAGACGTTTTCTTCAAATACTTTAACGAGCGTGAAAAGAATAAGATCACAAAAAAATCTTTTCATGTTTAGAGAGTCTAAAGAGATCTTAAAGGGAACTCTCGTGGGTTCCTTTTTCATATAACCTTTACGAGTCCGAAAAGTGATAAAAGTATACTCAGTTACATTCTCATTGATTTACGGTCATGAGAAAGAACAAATACTAAGCTCGGTAACTTATTCTCATGTATCTACGAGCATGAGAAAGAACAAAGACTAAGCTCAGGATTGTTTTAATTTTTACGCAAGCTTTAAAAAAAAAAAAAACTATGCTTGGACCTGGTTTCATTTATACACAAGATTGAACGAGAGGAAACTATGCTTGAGGTAAGTGGTTTCATTTTTACACAAGCTTGACCCATAGAAAACTATGCTTGGACTTCCCAACCCATAACACAGGGATGGTTGGTACTTAGCCCCCAACTTAAGAAACTAGCGACTCTAAATTCAGCATGAAGTCTAGAGGCTGAAAGCATTATCCCCCAAGCTTCGATTCGTCCAATGACATAGGAGGATGAAAGTAAGCTTCAAATACTAGACGAAGGGCTTGAATCAAATAGAGAGGGGAAAGTTGTTTCATTTTTTAACGACCTTGACACATGAGAAGAACTATGCTCGTGACTCTAGGTATAAGCCCCAGACATTTGTTTCATTTTTTAATGAGCTTGAAATTGAAATATGAACTATGCTCATAACCTCTCTTTCCTTTTTAACGAGGTTGCCACAGAGACACAAAAAATATCCTCATAAATGGTTTCATTTTTTAATGAGCTTGAAATAAAAAAACAATGCTCAAAGACCTCTATTTCATTTTTTAACGAGGTTTCCTTAGAGACTCAAAAACTATCCTCGGAGTCTCTCTTCTTGATCATGGATTCCAAGAGGACAATGCTCTGAAATGACACCATGTGAAGGGACAAAGCTTGGTCATGGATTCTAAGAGGTCTTCACTGGAAGGAAGAAACACACTCTGGAAGGACACCACGTCAAGGGTCGTGACAGGAGTAAAGAGATCATGCTCTAACAACCCTATCGAAGAGATCACCATGTCAACTACTGGATCTAAGTCATCAGAAGCTGAAACCATGGGTGACAACGCCACTTAATTGACCTATGGCAGGGGCGATACCGTCTACATATAAGAGCCATTTAGGGAGGCAATCCAGTCGGGGTCAATGAATGAAATTTGATCAACAGTTACAACTCGTCCATCGTGAGGGAAAGATATCACACGAAAAAGAGTAGACACAATAGCTTTCATGGCATAGACATAATCTCACCCAAGGAGTAAAGCAAAATCCAAGGGGTCTTGGACGACCATGAAATCAATATAGACAGTTTTCCCTCCCAAAGTTACAGGAAACTGAGGAAGGCTCCCTAAAGGTTGACTGGTTCTTCTGTTAAAAGATAACAAATTCTGCATAACATGGGCAAGCTGAGGACAACCCAAAGCTTGCCAAGCAAAAGAGGACAAAATGCTAATGGACACACCTTCATCTATCAACGTTTGAGGAACGTCCCTACCACAAAATTGCATTGTAATATGGAAAGGAATGTGAGAGGGGAGACGAGGTCCAGTTAGCACACCCCAATTAAAAAGGATGAACTCATTACTTGGAGGGGGTTTCAGGGGAGAAGGAGGAATACCCCCCGACATGACAGAGTTTGTATCAACAAGAAAAACATGGGCAGTATCGGGTTTACTCTCTAGCGGGAGAGTAGGATCAACCAATGGTGAGATCAGATCGACCACTTGGGTTTCATTCTCCAAGGGTAGAATGGGGTCAATAGGTGAAAATGGATCGACCACTTGGGTGACACTCTCTAATGGGGGAGTGGGATCGACTGAGGATGGAATCAAATCGACTGCTTTAGTTTAACTCTCAGAGGGGAGAGAGGGATTGACCGAGGATGGTATCCGATCAACCACTTTGTCAACTGGTTCAACTAAGGACGTGACCATATTGACGACATGATCAACCGAATTGACCAGTGAAGGGACCAGAGTGATCATTCCATCAACTATAGGGGGGTCAAGAGTAAGCTTGAGATAAGCGACTGGAAGTTGAGGCTCTAAACCAGGCATGTCTTCCAGGAATTTTGAGGCTTCTTCCATATGAGGGAAAAGGTGAGTTAGATGACTCCCATTGCATAAAATTTAAGAGAACTTGGCTTGAATTTTCGTCTTCCCAACTATATCATGACTAGTTGACGGGAGGTCATCAACATGTTTCTCAAAGGCTAATGACATGGGTTGGCGAGGGTGTGTAGACCATGCTTTTATAACCTTGGATAGACCATGGCAATCCTTAAGAAGATGGTTACCCTTACAAAGCCTACAAGGGTACTTGGGCTGATGGGTTGTTTGGGTGATCTTGGCATCATTAACACTCCCAACACTATTAACAGTAACTGGTTTCTTTCCAACATGTCCGACAGTGGTTGGAAGTTTGGACCCTTGTTTATTTTTCTTCTTCTTATTCTTTCATTTCTTCTTCTTCTTATTCACTGGGTTACTAGCTTCAGAACTTTCACTTGATGAAGAAGATGAAATGGAAGGTGGCCTTGCAAGCAAAGAAGGCGAAGAAGACTTTTCTGGTGAAGAAGGTGAAGGATCAACATGAGGTTGATGATCTTGGGGGTAAGTTCTTGTGACTGAAGAACTAACTGCATTTGGGATTACCTGAGTGGAAATTAACCATACCGGTAATCCAATTGTGAGAACTAGAAGGCTCAAAGTAGAAATATGGGGAGGACCAATGTTTCCGTAAGAAGGAAAAACAAAAGGTTCCCCTGGAAAAGGAGTTCCTTCATTGTTCATTCCGAGAACTGATGCCATAAAAATAATGATCCAATCAAGAGTGCACTAGGGAAAAAAAACAACACACGTTAAAAATCTTGTAGGCAAACAAGAAAACAAAACCTTCTCACAATGAGCACACTAGCTGGTGGTGAAATCCAATGTCATAGGAACAAAGTAAGAAGGGGCTGAGATAGAGCGGGTGGAAAAGTTACATTGATGACCTGCTTAACAGAATTATGCCTTGGTGCAAGCTCCCACACATAATCGTGGGTATACCCTCCGAGGAGCCCGAGTGAGTTTGGCCAATGCCGATTCTAGGCAATGTGAAGACTTGCCCCTCCACAGTCACCTCGTGTAAAGAACCTAAAGAGATAGGCCACTAAGGTTACCACTTACTACAGTGATGCCTGGGGAAATAGTTGATAGTTCGATCCATGTGCAAAGGTAGGGTATCTAGCCTGAAATCAACTCGAAAGGATTACACTCATAAATGTGGGTATACCTTCAAGTGACCCCCATAATACGTGCAATCTCTACACCAAGACAAACAAAGCAGGGTGAGTAACTCTGCTAGTCTTAATGCGACCTCGTGATTGACCCTTGTGTGAGAAGGGATTCCCAGGATGAAATGTGATAAGTGGATTTGTCGCTCTCTATCTCAAGATTCTATGTGTGTTTTCATATTTGGAAAGTTATCTTTCACACCTATTCCAAATCCCTACAACTAATCTAATGTAGGTTTTCTACTAGAAAATATAAATGTGTCGAATCAATTTTTATAAGTGTTTTATTTTATGGTTGTTGTTACTCAAGAGAAAAATGGCGTGGACAATATGGTGTTTCGACCGAATTGAAACTTATGCAAAGAGATGAATATGTAATCTTTTCATTTCAATGAAAGCTATGCCATGAGAAGGAGAAAACATTTATCATTCCCATATGCACAATGTCCCAAAATTTTAAAACTCATCAATATCAATATCTTTAAGAAATGATACAAAGAGACTGTACACCAATACACGATTCAGAGCCCCCCCTCCCGCGGCCATGAGGGGGAAAAATTTTCAGAATTTAAGACCAAAAAATGCCAAGAATCATGCAATGTCGCTACTTCAAATGAAAGGATGCCCCCAATCCAATATAAAGAAAGAAATTAAATCTTTTTGTTTCAAAAATTTCACTAAAAGCAATAATGAACTTTCTTAAAACAAAGAAACCCAAACTAAAAGTTTTCTTTTAAAGCGAACTATTCAAAAGAAATTTGATCTTTCCCTAAACAATTCTAAAGAAAACACACACTTTTTAATTGAAAGACACTCAAAGGAAGAGACTAATCCTTCAAAACCAGACAAAGCAAAGATGGGTAAAATCAACTCAAAGAATGTCAAGTAGACTGTAAACAGATCAATATAGGCTCCAAAAGTTCAATCCAGCTAATCAAAGCAAAGATGGACATCCAAATATAACAAAACCCAATCCAAAAAGAAAATTTACAAACAAGTTCGCATCCTAGTAGTGAGGTACAATGACAAAATTAGGCATTTTCGTAGTCTAGACATAGGTAGAGTGCGAGAAGGTTGCATTGGACTGAACAGTAGGGTGCGTAAATCAAGGGTTTTCACAAGCTCTAGAGAGGTACAGTGTGAGAATGTCTATAATCAAAAGGAATGTAGGAAAAGGACAAAGCGTCTGAGTGAAATTTCAGATCCAGAGAGTCTGGATGGATCTCCCACATACTTAGAGACCATAAATCAAGAAATCAAAGCAAGGGAAACTAGACTAACTAGGAAACAATCTGTTCCCCAGTGGAGTCACCAATTCTGTTATTGGATAAATCGGTAGGTGCAAACACTAACTGATCTCCCTAGATCCACCTAGATCTAGAACAATACACACCAGAACATGACGCTTTACTTAAGTTTTAAATATTGAATTTACTAACTAAAGAGGTATAGGTGACATACCGTTTAAACACCGCTTCCTCTTTCCATCGCCATCCTAGCTCTATTTCAACACTCTTACAATGATGATCCTGCAAAAGAACGCGACCAAACAAAGTGATAGTGATAGCATAAACTCAATACAAACCTATGTATGTGATCAAGGAATCATACAATAAAACACAACAAGCTTTATAGGAAAGAAATATATTATTGTATCATATTAAATGTTAAAGAGAGATTACAACTGTGGCCTTGATGTCGTAAGGTCCCTTCCAACTATCCTTCGTTCCCTACACACTTCCAATCCAATAATTCTAAGAGCATAGATATGATAATATTCACAATCTATCTTGACAAAATGGCTCATCTAGCCAAGCTAACAATCTCCAAAGCTCAATCCAATCCAAGCTAATCCCAAAAGCTACAAACTCCAAAGCTAACCTTCTCCATGAGAGCTCCTCTCCTCTTATAAGTTGAAGAGGATAAGGTGAGGAGGTTAGGATGATCCCACTAAATCATGAAAGCGAGTAGGATCCAAACCATTCGGATGCCACCTCACCATGGAAGTTTCTCCTTCTAGAAGCATTGAGAATATGCTCGTTTTTCCCACGTATGAGCATTCTCGCACCCTGCTTATAGAGAAACCTGTGAACCTCTCACAACCTATCTATGGTGAAACCTGTGAGAATCATGCATTCTCGCACCCTAGCCATATTGCAGCATCCGAAAATCATCTTTTATAGGGTTTTCATAAAGGAAAATGAAACTTCTTTTCTCAGGAAAAGTTCTTCTCTCTTTTTTCTTCAGGAACTCAGGCCACTGACCCCTCTGAAGGCAACATATAGGTTTACATCATTAACGGTCATAGG
Organism: Picea engelmannii; assembly: GCA_009831015.1. Lineage (NCBI taxonomy): Eukaryota > Viridiplantae > Streptophyta > Pinopsida > Pinales > Pinaceae > Picea > Picea engelmannii. The sequence goes on from ML789347.1 coordinate 182,968, forward strand.
GATGATGAAAATAATGTATAACAGAGAGCCCCCCAAAGTATGAAGTTAGAACATAGTGATAACTGAAATACTTTGTCGAGTGGGTGTAGGGAACAAGGAACAGTCGGTCGAAAACCTGCCAACAAACAAGAAAATACAGTACAATAATATATCATCACTGAGGTAGGAATTCCCATACTCAGAATACAAATGATTCAAAGCATAAATGCCGACATGCGAAGATCCATGTCAAGTAAGACAGGTAAAGGCCACCAAACATATACTGTGGATCCATGCCAATATGACTCAAATATGAACATAGCCACCAAAAATACACTATGGATATATGTGTTAAAGACTCAAATTTGAACATAGCCACAAGACATACAATGTGGATCTATGCAACAGTACAAACTGAAAATACTCCAGTGCAACCTGAATATGTCAGAAAAGATCCAGGGTCTTCATATCCACCACTCTATAGTACAAATCTAACCATGTGAATACACGTGTCGAAGTTGAACATGGTAGAAACCACTTGATTACCGATCATTAGTGAATATTGTTAACAAGTGCGAGAGAAATCACCATTAATGTCAATGACTCCCAAGATACTCTAGTACAATCCAACGAATGTGAATCAATGAGTTGAGGTCGAACACTCGGCGGAATCTTTCGATCAAAGGTGAATAATGAAAACCCACTGTCGAAAGTGAGGACACCTACCATTGAGGCATGCAAGTTCCAAGGTACCAATTGGTTTCTAAGTCTATTTCTTGGATAATGAGTTGAAGTCGATAGGAAAAGACTCGTCACAGGAGGGCCTTAATGTATCCCACATCAATGACATGAAATGAGTAACAATTTTTGAAGTAGATAAGAGTAGCAAGTGATTCAAGACCGACTTAGGGATGGCTGATGCAATTGAAAGCTTAAGGACTGCAGAAATGGCCGACGCAATAGAAGGATTTCTAGGTTGAACTTAATTTTTGAACATATTGATGACACAAAAACTATTTTGGAAGCAATGACTAAACAACATGGATCATAGACCAATTTGTAATCTTATAAGGAGTATGATCAAGAGACAAGAGGATTTCCCAACCTAGACACAAAGCGAGTGAAAGGGTTTTATGTTCAAAAAGTCACTCTTCCATGGAATACAGGTTTAGACATATTTCTTTCCCAATTTTTCCCCCACCATTTGTGACGAGTACTTATTTATTTTTACACAAGCTTGAGGAGGATAACATATTCTTGAGATGTAAGATCATCCTTCAGATGAGTCCCTTAGAGTATGTTTAACGAACCCTAGGAAGGAGTGGTTCCGTCCCACATGGGCCTTTCAATGTTTGTTTTATGAGTCCAAAGAAAGAAAACTCATGGTTTTTTCATGTTTATAGAGTCTTAAAAACACTTAAAGAGAACTCTCTCAGTTCCTTTTTCGTAAAGTAGTCTGATGAGACCAAAAAAGAGATAAACTATTGCTCAATAGACGTTTTCTTCAAATACTTTAATGAGTGTGAAAAGAAAAAGATCGCTCGACAATCTTTTCATGTTTAGAGAGTCTAAAAAGAGCTTAAAGGGAACTCCTATGGGTTCCTTTTTCATATAACCTTTACGAGTCCGAAAAAGTGATAAAAGTATATTCAGTTACATTCTCATTGATTTACGAGCATGAGAAAGAACAAATACTAAGATTGGTAAATTATTCTCATATATTTACGAGCATGAGAAAGAACAAAGACTAAGCTCAGTACTTTTTTCATTTTTACGCAAGCTTTAAAACAAAACAAAACTATGCTTGGACTTGGTTTCATTTTTACACAAGATTGAAACAGAGGAAAATATGCTTGAGGTAAGTGGTTTCATTTTCACACAAGCTTGAACCATAGAAAACTATGCTTGGACTTCCCAACGCATAACACAAGGATGGTTGGTACTTAGCCCCCAGCTTAAGAAACTAGCAGCTCTAAATTTAACATGAAGTCCAGAGGCTGAAAGAATTACCCCCCAAGCTTCGATTCATCCAATGACATAGGAGGATGAAAAGAAGCTTCAAATACTAGACAGAGGGCTTGAATCAAACAGAGAGGGGGAAGTTGTTTCATTTTTTAATGAGCTTGACACATGAGAAGAACTATGCTGGTGACTCTAGGTATAAGCCCCAGACATTTGTGTCATTTTTTAATGAGCTTGACATAGAAACATGAACTATGCTCATAACCTCTGTTTCATTTTCTAATGAGGTTTCCACAGAGACGCAAAAACTATCCTCATAACGGGTTTCATTTTTTAATGAGCTTGAAATCATAAAACAATGCTCAAAGACATTTGTTTCATTTTTTAACGAGGTTTCCTTAGAGACTCAAAAACTATCCTCGGAGTCTCTCTTCTTGATCATGGATTCCAAGAAGACAATGCTCCAGAATGACACCATGTCAAGGGACAAAACTCGGTCATGGATTCCAAGAGGTCTTCACTGGAAGGAAGAAACACACTCTGGAAGGACACCATGTCAAGGGTCGCAACAGGAGTAAAGAGACCAGGCTCTAACAACCCTATCGAAGAGATCACCATGTCAACTATTGGATCTAAGTCATGAGAATTTGAAGCCATGGGTGACAACATGACATAATTGACCTATGGTGGTGCGATATCGTCTGCATATAAGAGCCATTTAGGGAGGCAATCCAGTCAGGTTCAATGAATGAAAGTTGATCAAAAGTCACAACTCGTCCATCGTGAGAGAAAGATATCACACGAAAAAGAGTAGACAATAGCTTTCATGGCATAGACATAATATCGCCCAACGAGTAAAGAAAAATCCAAGGGGTCTTGGATGACCATGACATCAATAAAGACAGTTTTCCCTCCCAAAGTTACAGGAATCTGAGGAAGGGTCCCTAAATGTTGACTGGTTCTTCTGTTAAAAGATAACAAATTCTTCATAATCAGGGCAAGCTGAGGACAACCCAAAGCTTGTAAATTCTAACCTTGTACAATATCTACTGCAAACTGATATTCAGAAAGGAACAGAAAAGATACAATGGCAAATACAAACATTACACAGAGATTTTTCACCTGGAAACCCAAACCAGGAAAACCAGCATATATTATATTGATACACATTGTTTTACATTGTTTACAATACAATATACATATAGGAGCCAGCGACATCCAAAACCCTAACCCAATGACCTGGATTAGTCCAAAACCCTAATTCCTTAATCGGAACTAGAAAACCATCGGCAAAAAACCATGTGCCGAAAACCACCTAATATCATGTGGGCTCGGAAATATGTCGTCCTGGTAATATGTCGCCCCGAAAATATGTCGTCCCGGAAATATGTCGGCTCGGTGAAAATATGTCGGCTCGGTGAAAATATGTCAGCCCAGCGAAAATATGTCGGCCCAAAAAAAAAAAAAAAATTCGGGGGTGCTGCCCCCGAACCCCCGCGCAGGGGGCTCCACCCCCCTGCACCCCCCTCTTACCCCCCTGCGCGCCTGGTGCAGGCGCTCAGACACTACTACTCGTGCAAAGAATATAACACATACCCAACATTCTCCCACTTGTTGTTTTCTTTGCACACAGGGGGTTACAGGGTTACATAGTCAACAATCCAGGGCAACAATTCCCATGGATCCTCTAGACCAAGAGAGCTTCTCAGTGCTCACAGATTTTTTTAATGAATCTGCAACATTCTTCAAAGTGTCCACCTTCATCAGTGATACTTTCTTTTCTTCAATCATGTCTCTCACAAAGTGATATTGAACATCAATGTGCTTTGTCTTTGAATGATAAG
>ML789347.1:190761-209320 GCA_009831015.1 Picea engelmannii
CCCCCTCTTACCCCCCTGCGCAGGCGCTCAGAAACTACTACTCGTGCAAAGAATATAACACATACCCAACAAAGCTTTCCAAGGAAAAGAGGAAAAAATGCTAACGAATGCACCTTCATCTATCAATGTCTGAGGAATGTCCCAACCATAAAATTGCACTATAATATGGAAAGGAATGTGAGAGGGGAGATGAGGCTCAGTTAGCACACCCTAATTAAAAAGGATGACCTCATTACTTGGAGGGGGTTTCAAGGAAGAAGGAGGAATACCCCCTGACACGACAGAGTTTGTATCAACAAGGACAAGGTTTATTTTAAGGGGGAGGGCATGTTAGGGACCTAACCTACCTAACCCCTCAAGTTCGTAGAATAATATATTTCCATGTAATAAAGGTCAATATTAATAAGGCCTGGGAATAAGGAGGAATAGGTCAATTGTAAGAAGACCTAATAGAAGCTTCCGCTTCTAGAAGGATGTTCCTCTAGATTGTTCTTTTGAATAGATAGATTTAGTATAAATAAGAATAGAGGGAATGAGAATTTTGGTCTTGGAAAATTATTGTAATAGAGCTCTGCTCTACTAAAGTTTTCCCCCTCGAAGAGGTAAGTGAACATTGTTTCCTATCAATAAAGGTATAGTTCTGATGTTGTGGTTCCATATAATTTGTTGTTCTGTTGTTATCTCTGCAATATTTCAGTATTATGTTGCTATCTTAGTGTTATTCTCATCACTATTTCTCTATTATGCTAATATAATAGATATGGTACCTTACATATTCCATGGATGTAATACCCCATATTTTGAGTCCTCAAATTAATAATGTATTTTGTACATATGATACTTAGGATGGTGAGATAGTATGTTTAGGTTAGAGTGTCTGTAAAGTTGAAAAATGCTGGAGAGTCTAGAAAATGTATTACTTTAAATATGTTTAATAATAAAAATACATTGTTGGCTACAAGATGGACAAGGACAAAGATAGGGGGCTATGATTCCATGAGAGAGGGGGCTAAAGGGGCTCAGTCTTTTTATTATATTTTATTTAACCATCTTGGATTTAGTTGGGGAAAGTGGTTACATGAGTTTCTTGGGGAAGCTGTGTGGTGCATTATTGCATCTAATTATATAAACCCCTCTTTTGTGTTGTTTTACCATTCATTGTGCCTTTTCCATTGTTACTTACTCATTTTGGGTTCACCATTCATTGTTCCTTGTCCATTGTTACTCACTTATTGTTATTCTCTCCTCATTCATTCTTACTCTTAGTCGAAGCATGGGAAACAAACTATGGGGAGAGAAGAGCCATTGCCTACTGGCTATAAGAAATTATTGATCATTCCAAGAGGGAATGGATGCTTGCGTGCATGATAATAATGGAATTTGATACATAAATGTTCACATATGAGAATCCTTGGAGTTTCCAGTATTGATATTTTCCAATGAGTAGCATTAGTTCCCTAGAAAATAAGTGGAATATCCTTACGGACTAAATTGCAGAGAAAGGGGTTGATTTCTTTGGTTTGTGCAGGATGAAGGGGAAGAGAGCTAGTAAAGTAGGATTTGTTATGTGGTTGGGGAAATTGTGAGAGCTTGATAGTTGGTTATGTGTTAGAGTCAACCTAAGACCTGTCCTTGTGGATTCATAACCTTGTCTCGTGGTTGACCTGCTGTTGAGATTCAAAACAACATTCTTTATGGTTGGGTGGAACATCCATTGTCTGCAGCCAGTTGGTGAATGGTTGATTTAAAGATAAGTGCTCTTTGTGAATTCATATTCCATTGTGTATTCATTATCTCTAAAATATGTGCTTATAATGTGAATGCTTGTTGTTAATGTGGTACATAACTTGTTAATCATTTATGGTATGGTTTAGCATGTTCTTGAATATTTCATGTCCTGGTAACATGTTACTTGATTAATTAAATATTGGTAAAAAAAATGAATTTTCCCAAGAAGGCGAATTTAGAGGTACTCGAGCTGATGGGTACATTACAATTTGGTATTGAGAGTTATTTTTCATAGGTGACGTGGCTTAGACTAGTGGTCTGGGTACATCATATATTGGTATCAGAGAATGGTTTATATTTCTTGTACCTTATGGGCTGATTTGTAGGTTTAAAGAATTTTCTTTTCCTAGAGTCCAAGCTAGAATGTTCTTGGGCAACCCCACAACGTTTCTTGAAATTATAAATTTTGTCAATATTGGAAAATTTTGGGAATTGTTTTGTACAATGATGTCATCATGACATGGAGGCTACATGGCAAGTGACATGGATATCATGAAATGGAATGCCATGGTAGCAGGCCCCAATGGTGGGGTGGTAGACCACTATGTCAGTGCAACAAACAAAGCGATGGTCCATTACCACTAGTGGTATTAGAGGATTATGGAGTTGTTTTGAAAAATTGAATAAACCCCCAAAATAGTTGTGGGAGTACCACGTGTAACCTTGGTGGTATTTTATTTTCAAGGGGGGTTTTGGGTCACAGTTAATACTCGGTTACTTCAATATAAGAAAATCAACCATAATCGTTGATCGATCTCGATTCTTCGCCATAAGATTTGGGGTGTAGACAGGTTTCGTGCCAAAAGTAATGGTGGGGGATGGGACTCGATGGTGACATAGGTGACTACGATGGTGCCATGTGGTATCCGATATGGGAGGGTCCCGTATTTATTAATATTCTACTTTTAATTGTATATTAAGAGTTAAAGAAGAAAGGTAAGGTAAGGTAAGGTAAGAGAGTTAAGGGAGGATGATGAGGCAGAACCAAGTGGTCAGAGGGGTGACATAAAATCTCCTCATGGAGCCATGTGGACCCATGTTTCCACATAATCATCCATAATGATAGATTCCACACATGAAAAGAGTTTCCTCTATTTCAAAAAAAGAAAAATTCTATGGAAAAATATGGTAAAAAAAACAAAGTTCCAACTTCCAAATTGTTTTAGAATCTTACTGGACCGTCAGATGTAGAATTTGAAGTTTTTTGTGTGTTCACTATCATTATTGTCTCTATGCTCAATACAAAACTTTTCTTGGTTCTTGATATATTTTCTTCTGCAATCGACAGAAGTTGGCCTTCCAGTAAAATTGCAATAGTGGAGAAAATGCACATATGGGGGTGAAAGTGGCTTTTTCAAGAAGCCATAACTGCTTAGAGATCATATTGGGGCATAAGAATAGTAATTGGAAATATGATGCAAAGGATAATAACGTGATCATTTTATAATTTGGACAATTATGATATATTTCTTCAGGAATTGAGAAGAAGAAGAAACAATAGCATTAAGTGACAAAATGTTTATAATATGTATAATTCTAACAAAAATGGTTTCTTGCACGTTTTATAGAATTAGAGGTATAATAAGATCAATTCAAGCCCATGATTTCATATCATAGTCATGGAGGATGCATAGAGAGCCTACATTGATGAAAGAAAAGCCAAAGGTCAAAATATCAATGTGTGTAATGATGAAACAAAATCTAATGGACATAGGAGCAGAGTGAAACTAGAAGAAATGGAAGAGACGGTGAGAATTATTATAATGGAAGTGTAGAGTTACAGATATGACAATGAGAAGATGATGAGAGAAAAGAATAAGATAAATTCTCAAATGACACAAAGCCTAATTCAGTTGTAGAGACAAACAAACAATGGATTAGGCTCAAGACATGAGAAATAAGGTATACATCATAAAGGAAGAAAAAACTACATATGACACAATCATTCAATAAGTGTTAGTGAAAATCATAGACATCACTCACCTCCCTACTCAACAAGGAATTTTCATGCATCTGAAGATTCAAGGAGCAATCCAGAAGGGTCTCTTGTTAGGCATCAAAGAAGAAGATATGAGTTGGACAAATTGCAAGGAGATCTTCGGAATATTAAGCCACCATCTATTGATGGTGAAAGAGAAAGGGAATATTATTTTGAAGGATGGTTTTTTGGAATCATGAAGAATTTTCAGTTTCACAACTACTCATCTAACCTAGAATCTATGATTTCCACATACCATTTGCATGGAAAAACTGCTATGTTGTGGGATTAGTTGAAGTAAGATGAGAACATTAATGAGAATATGGTTACTTGGAAGTAGTTCAAGAAATATTTTTCAAAAGCAGTATCTTTCGGAGCACTACTATGAAAAGAAGATGCAAGAGTTCTTTGAACTCAGGTTGGGGAGCATGACTGTGGGAGAATATGAAAATAAGTTATTGGGATTGCTGAAGTATGTGGGGTTTATGAAGGATGAAAATGTGAAGATACAAAGGTGTCTGATTGGACTTCCTTATTTTTATAAGGATAAGATTCAATATGAGGAACCTATAACTTTGAAAAAGACAATTAGAAAGGATAAGTATTTGTATGAACAAGGTGAGGGAAGAGAATGTATGCATAAGTATTGAAAGGATACAAAGAAGGAAGGGATTCAAACCTTCTTTCAATAGAATCAATCCGAATACAAATCAACAAGATCAACCCACTAAGAATGAATCCAAGAGGGAATACTCCTTGCGAGAAAGGGGAATACCACCAATCAAATGTTGGGGACGTAAATAAGATCACATGTACAAGGATTTATCTCATAGAGAAGACAAAATTAGGACCTTGCAAAAAATCCAAGAGGATACTACGCTAGAAGACATGGGCATAAATATTCCAAGAATATATGCAACCTTAGAAGATCAACAAGCAAAACACCAATCCCATATGATTGAGGTGGAAGGTAAGATCATCAACCAACCTATTTCTATTTTAATTGATTCATGAGCAATTCGTAGTTACATTGATACTAAATTAGTGGGAAAATTTCATTTGAAGAAAAATAATCTTGAAAAATCAAGTTTAGTTCAACTAGCCAGTGGAAGTAAAAGAAGGATCAAAGAGACTGTCAAAGAATTTCTAATAAATCTGAATGGAGTAAGTACTAATGTTGATCTGAATATTATACCATCAGGATCTTATGATATCCTAATTGGAATGGATTGGTTGGACAAGCATCATGTTTTCCTACACTGTCATAACAAGACATTTACATGTCTTGATGAAGAAGGAAAATAGAGCACTTTGAAAGGAATTCCAAGACCCATTTCTATAAGGGAGATTTCATCCTTATAGTTGAAGAGATGTTTTAGGAAAGGATGTCAATTGTATGCGGCTCATGTGGAGAAGCCAAAAAATACCAAAGGGACAAGTATCGAATATTTTTTAGTACTGTAAGAGTTTGAAGATGTATTCCAAGAAATACAAGGATTACCACCAAAAATGGATGTAGATTTCTTTATTGATATAGTACCAAGATATTCCCCAGTGTCAAAACCACCTTTCATAATGAGTACACTAGAATTAAAATAATTACAAATTCAGCTGGAAGAATTTTTGAAGAAAGGATACATATGCCCAAGTGTTTCACCTTGGGGAGCATTGGTACTCTTTTTGAAGAAGGAACGTTGAGGTTATGCATTGAATTTAGATAGTTGAATAAATCCACTGTGAAGAACAAATACCCTCTACCCATAATTTATGACCTATTTGATCAACTATTATTGGATAAATTGGTAAGTGCAGACACTAAATGATCTCCCTAGATCCACCTAGATCTAGAACAAAACACACCAGAACATGACGCTTTCCTTAAGTTTTAAATATTGAATTTACTAACTAAAGAGGGATAGGTGACATACCATTTAAATTTCGCTTCTTCTTTCCATCGCCATCCTAGCTCCGTTCCAACACTCATACAATGACGATCTTGAAAAAAAACACGACCAACCAAAGTGATATTAATAACATAAACTCAATATAAACCTATGTATGTGATCAAGGAATCATACAATAAAACACAACAAGATTTATAGGAAAGAATCATATTACTGTATCATATTAAATTGGAAAGAGAGATTACAACCATGGACTTTATGTCGTAAGGTCCCTTCCAAATGTCCTTCGTTCCCCACACACTTCCACTCCAAGAATTCTAAGAGCATAGATCTGATAATATTCACAATCTATCTTGACAAAATGGCTCATCTAGCAAAGCTAACAATCTCCAAAGCTCAATCCAATCCAAGCTAATCCCAAAAGCTACAAACTCCAAAGCTAACCTTCTCCATGAGAGATCCTCTCCTTTTATAAGTTGAAGAGGATAAGGTGAGAAGGTTAGGATGATCCCACTAAATCATGAAAGCGAGTAAGATCCAAACCATTCGGATGCCACCTCACCATGGAAGTTTCTCCATCTAGAAGCATCGAGAAGATGCTCATTTGTCCCACGTATGAGCATTCTCGCACCCTTCTTATAGATAAACCTACAAACCTCTCGCAACCCAATTATGGTGTAGCCTATGAGAATTAGGCATTCTCTCACCCTAGCCATAGTGCAATATGCAAAAATCATCTTTAATAAGGTTTTCATAAAGTAAAATGCAACTTCTTAACAGTTAAATCATCTCTTCTTTCTTTAGGAACTCAGGCCATTGACCCCTCTGAAGGCAACAGATAGGTTTACATCATTAACGGTCATAGGGATGAAAAAAATAATGTGTAACAGAGAGCCCCCCAAAGTATGAAGTTAGAACAAAGTGATAGCTGAAATACTTTGTCGAGTGTGTGTAGGGAACAAGGAATAGTTGGTCGGAAACCTTCCAACAAACATTAAAATACAATACAATAATATATCATCACTGAGGTAGCCATTCCCATACTCAGAATACAAATGACTAAGAGCATAAATGCCAACATGCGAAGATCCATGTCAAGTAAGACAGGTCATGGCCACCAAACATACACTGTGGATCCATGTCAATATGACTCAAATATGAAAATAACCACCAAAACTACACTGTGGATATATGTGTTAAAGACTCAAATTTGAGAATAGCCACAAGACATACAACGTGGATCTATGCAACAATACAAACTGAAAATACTCCAATGCAACCTGAATCTGTCAGAAAACATCCAGGGTCTTCATCTCCACCACTATATAATACAAATCTAACCATGCAAATACATGTGTTGAAGTCAAACATGGTAGAAACAGCTTGATTACCGATCGTTAGTGAATACCGTTAACAAGTGCGAGAGAAATCACCATTAATGTCAATGACTCCCAAGACACTCTAGTACAATCCAATGAATGTGAATTAGTGAGTTGAGGTCGAACACTTGCAGAACCTTCTTATCAGAGGTCAATAATGAAAACCCATTGTCAAAAGCAAGGAAACTTGTCATTGAGGCATGTAAGTTCCAAGGTACCAATTGGTTTCTAAGTCTAATTCCTGCATAATTAGTTGAAGTCGATAGGAAAAGACTCGTCACAGGAGGGCCATAATGTATCCCACATCAATGACATGAAATGGGTAACAATATTTGAAGTAGATAAGAGTAACAAGTGATTCAGGACTTTCTCAGGGATAGCTGACACAATAGAAGGCTCAAAGACAATAGAAATGGTTGACGCAACAGAAGGATTTCTGGGTTCAATTTGTTTTTGGAACATTTTGACGACACGACAACTATCTTGGAAACACTGGCTCAACAACATGGATCATAGACCAATTTGTAATATTATAATGAGTATGATCAAGAGACAAGCGAATTTTCCAACCTAGACACAAAGCAAGTGAAAGGGTTTTATGTTTAAAAAGTGACTCTTCCATGGAATATAGGTTTAGACATATTTCTTTCCCAAATTTCCGCCCACCATTTATGGCGAGTACCTTTTTATTTTTACACAAGCTTGAGGAGGATAACATATTCTTGAAATGTAAGCTCATCCTTCAGATGAGTCCCTCAAATTATGTTTACGAACCCTAGGAAGGAGTGGTTCGGTCCCACATGGGCCTTTCAATGTTTGTTTTATGAGTCCAAAGAAAGAAAACTCATGGGCTTTTCATGTTTATAGAGTCTAAAAAACACTTAAAGAGAATTCTCTCAGTTCCTTTTTCATAAAGTAGTCTTATGAGACCGAAAAAGAGATAAACTATCGCTCAAAAGACGTTTTATTCAAATACTTTAATGAGCGTGAAAAGAAAAAGATCGCTCGACAATCTTTTCATGTTTAGAGAGTCTAAAAATATCTCAAAGGGAACTCTTGTGGGTTCCTTTTTCATATAACCTTTACGAGTCCGAAAAAGTGATAAAAGTATACTCAGTTACATTCTCATTGATTTACAAGCACAAGAAAGAACAAATACTAAGCTTGGTAACTTATTCTCATGTAATTACGAGCATGAAAAAGAACAAAGACTAAGCTCGGGATTGTTTTCATTTTTACGCAAGCTTTAAAACAAAACAAAACTATGCTTGGACCTGGTTTTATTTTTACACAAGATTGAACCAGAGGAAACTATTCTTGAGGTAAGTGGTTTCATTTTTACACAAGCTTGAACCATAGAAAACTATGCTTGGACTTCCCAACACATAACACATTGATGGTTGGTACTTATCCCCTAGCTTAAGAAATTAGCGGCTCTAAATTCAGCATGAAGTACATAGGCTGAAAGCATTACCCCCCAAGCTTCGATTTGTCCAATGACATAGGAGGATGAAAATAAGCTTCAAATACTAGACAAAGGAATTGGCTCAAACAGAGAGGGGGAAGTTGTTTCATTTTCTAACAAGCTTGACACATGAGAATAACTATGCTTGTGACTCTAGGTATAATCCCCAGACATTTGTTTCATTTTTTAATGAGCTTGACATAGAAACATGAACTATGCTCAGAACCTCCGTTTCATTTTTTAACGAGGTTTCCACAGAGACGCAAAAACTATCCTCATAACTGGTTTCATTTTTTAATGAGCTTGAAATCAGAAAACAATGCTCAAAGACCTCTGTTTCATTTTTTAATGAGGTTGCCTCAAAGAATCAAAAACTATCCTCAGAGTCTCTCTTCTTGATCATGGATTCCTTGAGGACAATGCTCTGAAATGACACCATGTGAAGGGAAAAAACTTGGTCATGGCTTCCAAGAGGTCTTCACTGGAAAGAAGAAACACACTCTGGAAGGACACCATGTCAAGGGTTGTGATAGGAGTAAAGAGATCAGGCTCTAACAACCCTATCAAAGAGATCACCATGTCAACTACTAGATCTAAGTCATCAGAAGTTGAAGCCATGGGCGACAATGCCACATAATTGACATGTGGCAGTGCGATACCGTCTGCATATAAGAGCCATTTAGGGAGGCAATCTAGTCGGGGTCAATGAATGAAAGTTGATCAACAATCACAACGCATCCATCGTGAGGGGAAGATATCACATGAAAAAGAGTAGACACAATAGCTTTCATGGCATAGACATAATCTCGCCCAAGGAGTAAAGCAAAATCCAAGGGGTCTTGGATGACCATGACATCAATAAAGACAGTTTTCCCTCCCAAACTTACACTAAACTGAGGAAGGGTCCCAAAAGGTGGACTGATTCTTTTGTTAAAAGCTAACAAATTATGCGTAACCAGGGCAAGTTGAGGACAACCCAAATCTTGCCAAGCAAAAGAGGACAAAATGCTAATGGATGCACCTTCATCTATCAATGTCTAAGGAACGTCCTAACCAGAAAATTGCACTATAATATGGAAAAGAATGTGAGAGGGGAGACGAGCTCCAGTTAGCACACCCCAATTAAAAAGGATGACCTCATTAATTGGAGGGGGTTTCACGAGAGAAGGAGGAATACCCCCCAACACGACAGAGTTTGTATCAATGAGAAAAACATGGGCAGTATCGGGTTTATTCTCTAGCAGGAGAGTAGGATCGATTGATGGTGATATCAGATTGACCACTTGGGTTTCATTCTCCAAGGGGAGAATGGGGTCGATAGGTGGAAACAGATCAACCGCTTGGGTGACACTCTCTAACGGGGGAGTGGGATCGACTAAGGATGTAATTTGATCAACCGCTTTAGTTTAACTCTCAGAGGGGAGAGAGGGATTGACCGAGGATGGTATTGGATCAACCACTTTATCAACTGGTTCAACTAAGGATGTGACCATATTGACGACATGATCAACTAGATTGACCAGTGAAGGGACCAGAGTGATCATTCCATCAACTATAGGGGGGTCAAGAGTAAGCTTGTGATAAGCGACTAGAAGTTGAGGCTGTGAAACAGGCATGTCTTCCAGGAATTTTGAGGCTTCTTCCATATGAGGGCAAAGGTGAGTTAAATGACTCCCTTTGCATAACATACACGAGAATTTGGCTCGACTTTATTCTTCCCAACTAGATCGTGACTAGTTGACGGGAGGTCCTCAACATGTTGTTTAGAGGCTAATGACATGGTTGGTGAGGATGTGTAGACCATGCTTCTATAACCTTGGCAATCCTTAAGAAGATGGTTACCCTTACAAATCCTGCAAGGGTACCTGGGTTGACGGGTTGTTTGGGTGATATTGGCATCATCAACACTCCCAACACGATTAATAGTAACTGGTGTCTTTCCAACTTGTTCGACAGTGGTTCAAAGTTTGGACCCTTGTTTGTTTTTCTTTTTCTTATTCTTTTGTTTCTTCTTCTTCTTATTCACCGGGTTACTAGCTTCAAAACTTTCACTCGACAAAGAAGATGAAATGGAAGGCAACCTTGCAAGCGAAGAAGGCGAAGAAGACCTTACTAGTGAAGAAGGTGAAGGATCAACATGAGGTTGATGCTCTTGGGGGGAAGTTCTTGCGACTGAATCGCCAACCATATTCTGGATTACCTGAGTGGAAATCAACCATACTGTTAATCCAATTGTGACACCTGGAAGGCTCAAAGTAGAAATATGAGGAGGACCAATGTTTCTGTAAGAAGGAAAAACAAAAGGTTCCCCTAGAAAAGGAGTTCCTTCATTGGTCATTTTGGGAATTGACGCCATAAAAATAAAGATCCGATCTAGAGTCCACTAGGGAAAACAAACGACACAAGTTAAAAATCTAGTAAGCAAACAAGCAAACAAAACCTTCTCACAATGAGCACACTAGTTGGTGGTGAAATCCAATGTCGTAGAAACAAAGTAAGAAGGGGCTAAGATAGAGTGGGTGGAAAATTTACATTGACGACCTTCTTAACGGACTTATGCCTTGGCTCAAACTCCCTCACATAATCATGGGTATGCCCTCCGAGGAGCTCGAGTGAGTTTGGCCAACGTCGATTCTTGGTACCGTGAAGACTTGCCCCTCCACAGTCACCTCATGTAAAGAACCTAGAGAGATAGGCCACTAAGGTTATCACTTACTACAATGATTCCTGGGAAAACAATTGATAGTTCGATCCATGCGCAAAGGTAGGGTATCTAGCCCGAAATCAACTAGAAAGGCTTCCACTCATAAATGTGGGTATACCTTCAAGTGACCCCCATAATACGTGCAATCTCTACACCAAGACCAACAAAGCAAGGTGAGTAACTCTGTCATTCTTAATGTGACCTTGTGTGAAAAGGGCTTCCCAGGATGAAATGTGATAAGTGGATTTTTCTCTCCCTATCTCAAGATTCTATGTGTGTTCACAGCTTTGGAAACTTATCTTTCACACCTATTCCAAAGCCCTACAACTAATCTAATGTAGGTTTGCTACCAGAAAATATAAATATGTTGAATCAATTTTTATAAATGTTTTATTTTATGGTTGTTGTTACTCAAGAGGAAAATGGCATGGACAATATGGTGTTTTGACCAATTCGAAAGTTATGCAAAGAGATGAAGATGTAATATTTTCATTTCAATGAAAGCTATGCCACAAGAAGGAGAAAACATTTATCATTCCCATATGCACAATGTCCCAAAATTTTAAAACTCATCAATATCAATATCTTCAAGAAATGATACAAAGAGACTCTACACCAATACACGATTCACAGCCCCCCTTGGCCATGAGGGGGAAAATTTTTCAAAATTTAAGACCAAAAAATGCCAAGAATCATGCAATGTCGCTACTTCAAATGCAAGGATGCCCCCAATATAATATAAAGAAAGAAATTAAATCTTTTTGTTTCAAAAATTTCACTAAAAGCAATAATTAACTTTCTTAAAACAAAGAAACCCAAACTAAAAGTTTTCTTTTAAAGCGAACTATTTAGAAGAAATTTGATCTTTCCCTAAACAATTCTAAAGAAAACACATGCTTTGTAATTGAAAGACACTCAAAGAAAGAGACTAATCCTTCAAAACCAAACAAAGCAAATATGGCTAAAATCAACTCAAAGAATGTCGAGTATACTGTAAACAGATCAATATAGGCTCCAAAATTTCAATCCAGCCGATCAAAGCAAAGTTGGACATCAAAATATAACAAGACCCATTCCAATTTTTTTTTTTACAAACAAGTTCGTAGCCCAGTAGTGAGGTGCAGTGTGAAAATTAGGCATTTTCGTAGTATAAACACAGGTAGGGTGTGAGAAGGTTGCATTGGACTGAACAATAGGGTGTGAAAATCAAGGGTTTTCACAGGCTCTAGAGAGGTGTTTTAGGATAAATCCATAAGTGCGGACACAAACCAATCTACCTAGATCCACCTGGATCTAGAACAAAGCAAAACATAATGATACTCTTTCCCTAGATTTACACTATTGAATATACTAAGAGATACGATTAAAGAACATACCTTATAATCGCTTCCTTTGATCTTTGTTGCTCCTTCTTTGCTCCAACGCTCTCGTACAGTTAAGATCAAAACAATACAAACCAATCGAAGTGAAGGAAACATGAGCTATTCAACAGTTAATCTATGTATATGATCAAGGAGTTATACAATAAAGAGAAATTAATCTTTATGGGAAAGAGACACATTACTGTATTATATTGAATGTGAAAGAGAGATTACAACCATTGCCTTGATGTCATAAGGTCCCTTCCAACTGTCCTTCGTTCCCCACACACTTCTTGCTCCAAGGATTCTGAAACCATAGATTTGATAGTTACTCACAATCTATCTCGACAAAGCAAATCTCAAAGTTACTCCAACCAAGCTAATAATTCCCAGCCAGCCAAAGCTAACAAAAGCTAACTTTCTCCATGAGAACTCCTCTCCTTTTATAAGTTGAAGAGGATAAGGTGAGGAGGTTAGGATGATCCCACTAAATCATGAAAGTGATTAAGATCCAAACCATTCGGATGCCACCTCACCTTAGAAGCTTCTCCTTCTAGAAGATTCGAGAAAACGCTCATTTTTCCCACGTGCTGGAATTCTCGCACCCTAGCTATAGAGCAACCTGCGAACACCTTGCACCCTGGCTATAGTGCAACCTGCGAGAATGGGTCATTCTCGCACCCTGCCTATATAGCAACCTGTGAACTTCATTTTTAATAAGGTTTTTACATAGTAAAAATAAACTTCTTTTCTCTAGAGAAGTTCTTCTTCCTTCTCTCTTTAGGAACTCAGGCCACTAACCCCTCTGAAGGCAACATATAGGTTTACATCATTAATGATCATAGGGATGATGAAAATAATGTGTAACAGAAAGCCCCCCAAAGTATGAAGTTAGAACATAGTGATAGCTGAAATACTTTGTCGAGTGTGTGTAGGGAACAAGGAACAGTTGGTCGGAAACCTGCCAACAAACAAGAAAATACAGTACAATAATATATCATCACTGAGGCAGGCATTCCCATACTCAGAATACAAATGACTCAAAGCATAAATGCTGACATGCGAAGATCCATGTCAAGTAAGACAGGTCATGGCCACGAAACATACACTGTGGATCCATGCCAATATGACCCAAATCTGAACATAGCCACCAAAAATACACTGTGGATCTATGTGTTAAAGACTCAAATTTGAACATAGCCACCAGACATACAATGTGGATCTATGCAACAGTACACTGAATATACTCCAACGCAACCTGGATCTGTCAGAAAATATCCAGGGTCTTCATCTCCGCCACTTTATAGTACGAATCTAACCATGTGAATACATGTGTCGAAGTAGAACATGGTAGAAACCACTTGATTACTGGTCATTGGTGTATACCGTTAACAAGTGTGAGGGAAATCACCATTAATGTCAATGACTCCCAAGGTACACTAGTACATTCCAACGAATGTGAATAAATGAGCTGAAGTCGAACACTCGACGTAATCTCTCGATCAGGAGTCAATAATGAAAACCCACTGTTGAAAGCGAGGAAACTTGCCATTGAGGCATGCAAGCTCCAAGGTACCAATTAGTTTCTAAGTCTAATTCCTGGATAATGAGTTGAAGTCGACAGGAAAAGACTCGTCACAGGAGGGCCTTAATGTATCCCACATCAATGACATGAAACAAGTAACGAGATTTGATGTAGATCAGAGTAACAAGTGATTCAGGATTGACTCAGGGATGGCCGACACAATAGAAGGATTAAAGACTGCAGAAATGGCCAATGCAATAGAAGGCTTTTCAGGTTGGACATCTTTATGAACATATTGACGACATGACAAATGACAAATGTCTTGAAAAATACTGACTCAACAATAGGGATCACAGACCAATTTGTAATCTTATAAAGGAGTATGATCAAGAGACAAGTGGATTTTCCAACCTAGACACAAGGAAAGTGAAAGGGTGTCATGTTCAAAAGTGACTCTTTCATGGAATATAGGTTTAGACACAATTCTTTCCCAATTTTTTCCCCCACCATTTCTGGCGAGTACCTCTTTATTTTTACGCAATCTTGAGGAGGATAACATATGCTTGTCAATTTAAGCTCACCCTTCGGATGAGTCCCTCGAAGTATGTTTAACTAACCCTAGGAATGAGTGGTTCGGTTCCATCACGGGTCTGTCAATGTTTGCTTAACGAGTCTAGAGATAGAAAACTCGAAGGTTTTTTAAGATTATAGAGTTTGTAAAAACACTTAAAAGAGAACTCTCTCAGTTCCTTTTTCGTAAAATAGTCTGAATAAGACCGAAAAAGAGATAAACTATCGCTCAACAGACGTTTTCTTCAAATACTTTAACGAGCGTGAAAAGAACAAGATAGCTCAGCAATCTTTTCATGTTTAGAGAGTCTAAAAAGAGCTTAAAGAGAACTCCAGGGGGTTCCTTTTTCGTATAACCTTTACGAGTCCGAAAAAATGATAAAAGTATACTCAGTTACATTCTCACTTATTTACGAGCATGAGAAAGAACAAATACTAAGCTCGGTAACTTATTCTCATGTA
The DNA here is from genome assembly GCA_009831015.1 of Picea engelmannii. NCBI lineage: Eukaryota > Viridiplantae > Streptophyta > Pinopsida > Pinales > Pinaceae > Picea > Picea engelmannii. The sequence continues at coordinate 205,898 of ML789347.1, forward strand.
TTTACGAGCATGAGAAAGAACAAAGACTAAGCTCGGGATTGTTTTTATTTTTACGCAAGTTGTAAAACAAAACAAAACTATGCTTGGGATAGATTTTATTTTTACACAAGCTTAAAAACTAAACAAAACTATGCTTGAACCTGGTTTCATTTTTACGCAAGCTTGGACTAGAGGAAACTATGCTTGAGGTAAGTGGTTTCATTTTTACACAAGCTTGAACCATAGAAAACTATGCTTGCAACTTCCCAACACAAAACACATGGATGGTCGGTACTTATCCCCCAACTTAAGAAACTAGCGGCTCCACTTTAGCATGAAGTCCAGAGGCTGAGGCAAATGCCCCCCAAGCTTCGTGGCATCCAACTGCAAAGGAGAATGAAAGGAAGCTTCAAATACTAGATGAAGGACTTGACCCAAACAGAGAGGGGGAAAACTATTTCATTTTTTAATGAGCTTGACATAGAAACAAGAACTATGCTCGTAACCTCTATTTCATTTTTTAATTAGGGTGCTATAGAGATGCGAAAAATATCCTCAAGTGGTTTCATTTTTTAACGAGCTTGAAATTAGAAAACTATGCTCAAAGACCTCTGTTTCATTTTTTAACGATGTTGCCTCAGAGACACAAAAAACTATCCTCTAAACCTTTGTTTCATTTTTTAACGAGGTTGCCACAGAGACGCAAAAACTATCCTCGAAACCTCTGTTTCATTTTTTAATGAGGTTTCCGCAGAGATACAAAAACTATCCTCGAAACCACTCTTCTTGATCATGGATTCCAAGAGGACAATGCTCTGGAATGACACCATGTCAAGGGACAAAACTCGATCATAACTTCCAAGAGGTCTTCACTGGAAGGAAGAAACACACTCTAGAAGGACACCATGTCAAGGGTCACGACAGGAGTAAAGCGACCAGGCTCTAACAACCCTATCAAAGAGATCACCATGTCAACTACTGGATCTAAGTCATCAGAAGTCGAAGCCTTGGGCGACAATGCCACATAATTGACCTGTGGTGGGGGCGATACTGTATGCATACAAGAACCATTCATGGAGGCAATCCAGGTGGGTTTAATGAATGAAAGTTGATCAACAGTCACAGCTCATCCATCGTGAGGGAAATATATCACACGAAAAAGAGTAGAGACAATAGATTTCATGGCATAGACATAATCTCGCCCAAGGAGTAAAGAAAAATCCAAGGGGTCTTGGACTACCATGACATCCATGAAGACAGTTTTCCCTTCCAAAGTTACAGGAAACTGAGGAAGGGTCCCTAAAGGTTGACTAGTTCTTCTGTTAAAAGATAACAGATTCTAAGTAACCGGCGCAAGTGGAGGACAACCCAAAGCTTGCCAAGAAATAGAGGAAAAAATACTAACAGACGAACCTTCATCTATCAATGTTTTAGTAACGTCCCAACCACAAACCTGTACTGTAATCTGGAAAGGAATGTAAGAGGGAAGACGAGGTCCAATTAGTACATCCCAATCAAAACTGATGGCCTCATTACTTGGAGGGGGTTCCATGGGAGAAGGAGGAATACCCCCTGACATGGTAGAGTCTGTATCAATGAGAAAAACATGGGCAGTATCGGGTTTAATCTCAAGCGGGAGAGTACGATCAACCGATGGAGAGATCAGATCGACCACTTGGGTTTCATTCTTCAAGGGGAGAATTGGGTCAACAGATGGAAACAGATTGACCGCTTGGGTTTCACTCTCTAACAGGAGAGTGGGATTGACCGAGGATGGGATTGGATCAACCACTTGGTCTACTAGTTCATCCAAAGACGTGACCAAATTGACCACTTGATCAACCGAACTGACCGACAGGGGAACCGGATTGATCATTCCATCAACTACAGGTGGGTTGAGAGAAATCTTGTGATAATCAACTGGAAGTTGAGGCTGCGAAATAGTCATGTCTTCCAGGAATTTTGAGGCTTCGTCCATATGAGGGCAAAGGTGAGTTAGATGAATTCCTTTGCATAACATGCATGGGAACTTGACTCTACTTTTCTTCTTCCCAATGGTATCGTGACTAGTTGACAAGAGATCATCAGCATGTTGTTCAGAGGCTGACGATATGGGTTGGCGAGAATGCATAGACCATACTTCTATAACCTTGGATAGACAAGGTAAATCCTTAATAAGATGGCTACCCTTACAAAGCCTGCAAGGGTACTTGGGCTTACAGGTTGTTTGGGTGATCTTGACATCATCAACACTCCCAATACGATTAACAGTAACTGTTTTTTTTCCAACATATTTGACAGTGGTTGGAAGTTTGGACCCTTGCTTAATTTTATTCTTCTTATTCTTCCTTTTCTTCTTCTTATTCACCGAGTTACTAGCTTCAGAACTTTCGCTCGACGAAGAATATGGAATGGAAGGTGACCTTGCAAGTGAAGAAGGCGAAGAAGACCTTACTAGTGAAGATGGTGAAGGATCAACATGAGGTTGATGTTCTTAGGGGGAAGTTCTTACGACCGAAGCACTTACTGCATTCAGGATTACTTGAGTGGAAAACAACCACACCTGTAATCCAATTGTGAGACCTGGAAGTCTCAAAGTAGCGATGTGAGGAGGACCAATGTTTCCGTAAGAAAGAAAAACAAAAGGTTCCCCTGGAGCAGAAGTTCCTTCATTGGTCATTTCAGGAACTGACGCCATGAAAAACAAAAATCCAATCTAGAGTCCACTAGGGAAAACAAACAACACACGCTAAAAATCTAGGAAGCAAGCAAACAAACAAAACCTTCTCACAATGAATGCACTAGTTGGTGATGAAATCCAACGTCGCGGGAACAAATTAAGAATGGGCTGAGATAGAGTGGGTGGAAAAGTTACATTGACGACCTGCTTAACAAACTTACACCCTGGTGAAATCTCCCACACATAATCGTGGGTATACCCTCCAAGAAGCCCGAGTGAGTTTGGCCAACGTCGATTCCAGGTACCCTGAAGACTTTCCCCTCCACAGTCACCTCGTGTAAATAACCTAGGAAGATAGGTCACTAAGGTTACCACCAACAACAATAAAGCCTGGGGGAACAGTCGACAGTCCAATCCACACACAAGGGTAGGGTATCTAGCCTAAAATCAACTCAAAAGGCTTCCACTCATCATTGTGGGTATACCTCCGAGTGATCCCTGTAATCCGTGCAATCTCTACACCGATGTCAACAAAGCAGGGTGAGTAACTCTGCCAACACCAATGCGACCTAGTGCTTGACCCTTATGTGAGAAGGGCTTCCCAGTACAGTATATTGAAAATGGATTTAACTCTCCCTATCACAAGATACTATGTTTGTTTGCAGCTTTGGAAAGTTATCTTTCACACCTATTCCAAATCCCTACAACTAATCTAATGTAGGTTTTCTACTAGAAAAGATAAAAATGTCTAATCAATTTTTATA
>ML789347.1:224515-243787 GCA_009831015.1 Picea engelmannii
TTCGTGGTTATTGCAGCAAGCATCCTAAACTTTGGGATGAGCATTTACACTACATTCAACATGCTTACAATCGAGCTAAGCACTCTTCAACTCAAACATCGCCATTTGAAGCATGTTTTGGCTATTTTCCCAAATCTCCTTTATATTTTATCTTTGGGAAGGATATTTCTATTGATGGTCAATATGACATTGATAGGGCATAAAAGTTCATTGAACAAATTCAGTCGATATATCAAATGGTATAAGAGCAGTTGGAAAAGAGTCAAGCGAAGTACAAGACAAGACATGACAAGCATCGTGTTGATCACAGCTTTCAAGTTGGAGATGAAGTTTGTATTTACATTAGTAAGGAGAGGCTTAAAGGAGAAGGTAAAAAATTGAAACCAATTTGATATGGTCCTTTCAAGATTCTTGACAAGATTGGTAACAATGCCTTCAATTTAGAGTTGCCTCCTTATACGCAAATGTATGTAGTTGTTAATGTTGAGAATTTGAAATTGTATGAGATTCCTTTGATTGATGATCAATGAGAGCATGTTCATATTCCTTCTATAGATGATTTTCCCCCAGAATATCTTACAGAACTGCATGAATACACAATCCTTGACATGAGAATGAGAACTTCAAAACGAGGAAATGTGGAGTATCTTCGAGTTGGTCTTAAAGGTACAAATCCAAGCAAAGCCAAGTGGATTGAGGTTGTAAAGGTGAGGGAGTTATACCCTCATCTTCAGATATAATGAAAATAGTCTTTTGGAGGTCCAAAATATTTCCAATGGGGAGGTGTGATCCAGGGGATCAAATTTTGCTCAAAAATTCAAAGTGCTCGGAATCACTTCAAATCAAACAGGAGCATAGGCCTCATTTCTATGAACCCAACACAACTCATTTGGGTTCAAATGGATGTCAGGAGAGAGAGATATCGCGTTCTGTTCAAAATGGCAAATAGGCAAAAAAAAGGGATGCTGACTGTACAGTCCATATGGATGTTGATGTGGCATGTCCGTACGACACATGGTAGAACTGACCGTACGACATGTGGCATTCATTGTTTGGCATATGTGGTCGAATGAGTATTGTACACATGGAATCTTGGTGGCTAATAGTATGGTGACACGTGGCCCAATCAATGGCCGCCACATGTCACCTGGATGGTAGTTTAAAATATTTGCAATCGGTAGGACTCAACCCCGCGACCTCTGGGCAGGGGAAGAGACTTGGGAAGGGCTTCCAATCAACGCACCACTGTATGAGCCTTGTTATAAATATGGCATTATGTAAATTTAAATTTGTGTTGTTTGATAGTTGGGTGCGGTCCGAGCCGGGGCTAAGCCCCGGCCCCCGGTCATGTGTTGTTACCATATAACCCCACCCGCACATCACAAACTTTTAAAAACCCATGCGCTTGGGCACATGGACCTTGCCATGTGACTTGGGTTTAAAAATTAACCAATTTTTTGTATTGTGCGCGGTCATATGGCGCTTCATATGCCCACGGGCCTTAGACAGTTAAGGGCCAACGCATAACAGTTCGACAGTTTGTATCGATTGTGCGGTTGTGCCCAGTGTTGGGTTTTTCCACATAAAATCACGTGGGGGCTAGGTTGAGGCAACAAGGGTGCATTTTGGCGATCCAGAGACAACAAGTTTGAAGGAGAACTTCCACGAAGCCTATCTTCTTCAAGTTTTGGCCAAACGAGGTGCCGAAAAATCCCAGCTAGGGGTTTTTAGATGTTCTGAAGTCATTGGAGCTATCTATTTGGAATTTTGATCATTGTAAAGAACATATTTGAGCACTTTTAGCAAATAATACAAAAGATCCATTGGAAGCTGGACCAGGAGATGTAGCCCAAGAGAGGGGTGAACTCCTTTATCATTTTCTATGTTATGTGTTTTCTATTCACTGTTTATTTCTATTGTTTATATGCATCTTGAATGAGTAATTTCCATAAAAGTTGTGTTACAAAATTGATCCATTTTCATTTTAACACATGAATTAAAACTTGCAAATAATTTCAAGATATACAAGTCTTCTTCATTTTTAGATCATCCACCTAGATCTAGAACAAAACACACCAGAACATGATGCTTTCCTTAAGTTTTAAATATTTAATTTAATAACTAAAGAGGGATAGGTGACATACCATTTAAATGTCGCTTCCTCTTGCCATCGCCATCCTAGCTCCGTTCCAACACTCTTACAATGATGATCCTGCAAAAGAACGCAACCAACCAAAGTGATAGTAATAGCATAAACTCAATAGAAACCTATGTATGTGATCAAGGAACCATACAATAAAACACAACAAGCTTTATATGAAAGAATCATATTACTTTATCATATTAAATGTGAAAGAGAGATTACAACCATGGCCTTGATGTCGTAAGGTCCCTTCCAATAGTCCTTCGTTCCCCACACACTTCTACTCCAAGAATTCTAAGAGCATAGATCTGATAATATTCACAATCTATCTTGAGAAAATGGCTCATCTAGCCAAGCTAACAATCTCCAAAGCTCAATCCAATCCAAGCTAATCCGAAAAGCTACAAACTCCAAAGTTAACCTTCTCCATGAGAGCTCCTCTCCTTTTATAAGTTGAAGAGGATAAGGTGAGGAGGTTAGGATGATCCCACTAAATCATGAAAGCAAGTAAGATCCAAACCATTTGGATGCCACCTCACTATGGAAGTTTCTCCTTCTAGAAGCATCGAGAAGATGCTCGTTTTTCCCACATATGAGCATTCTCGTACCCTGCTTATAGAGCAACCTGCGAACCTCTTGCAATCCAGCTATGGTGAAACCTACGAGAATCATGCATTCTCACACCCTAGCCATAGTGCAACATGCAAAAATAATCTTTAATAGGGTTTTCATAAAGGAAAATGCAACTTCTTTTCTCAGGAAAAGTTCTTCTCTCTTCTTTCTTCAGGAACTCAGGCCACTGACCCCTCTAAAGGAAACATATAGGCTTACATCATTAACGGTCATAGGGATGATGGAAATAATGTGTAACATTAACTAAGAGGAGAGAATATATTTTAAAAGATAGACTTGAGATCAGGATATCACCAGGTGAGAATTAAGGAAGAAGACACCAATAAGATATATTTTAGAACTAGGTGTGGCCATTATGAATTTGTAGTGGTGCCATTTGGACTAACCAATGCACCAATTTTATTTATGTTCTTAATCAATGGAATATTCATAAATTATCTGGATAAGTTTTCCATCGTGTTCTTGGATGACATACTTATTTCTTCCAAGTCAAAGGAAGAACATTAACATCTCTTAAGGTTAGTTTTGCAAGTTCTAAGGGAACATAAATTGTTTGTAAAGCTAAGAAAGTGTTATTTTTACCAATATTAGATCCATTCTTTGGGACACATTATTTCAGAAAAGGGCATAGTAGTGGATCCATAGAAGATTGAATCCATTAGATGATGGACAACACCTAGGAATGTTTCAGAAGTAATATCTTTCATGGGATTAGCTAGATATTACAAGAGGTTTATAGAAGGGTTCTCTAAGATCGCTCATCCCATCACTTATTTACAAAAGAAGAGAATTAAGTTTGAATGGACAACATAGTATGAATAAAATTTTAGTTTGTTGAAGGAATCACTTACTTGTGCACTGATTTTGAATATTTCTTACCCAAATGAGAATCTCGTGGTATGTATAGATGCATGGAAGGAAGGAATTGGCGGATTCCTCACTCAAAATGGACATGTCATTAGTTATGAGTCCAAAAAACTTAAATATCATGAGAGGAATTATGCCACACATGATTTGGAGCTTGCTACCATATTTCATGCATTGAATATGTGGAGGAATTATCTCATGGGAAATAAATTTGAATTAAGGATAGACCATAGTGGTCTGAAATATATTTTTGAGCAACCAACTTTGAATGCCAGACATACAAGATGGTTGTAATTTTTAAATGAGTATGACTTTGACATCAATCATATTAAAGAAAAATAAAATAAATTTGTTGATGCACTTAGTAGAAGGGTACATATTATGCATGCTACAACCATTAGTACGCATGAATCTGATTTAAAGAAAATAATTTTATATTGTCATTGTTACAGACCAACATTACCTATAGGAAAAGGAAAGCTTACAACAGGAAAATTTAGAACATAAATTTAAAGGGTATGAGATGAACAAAGATGGATTACTTATGCATAAAAATAGTATTTATGTTTCTAATTCCGAAGAACTTAAGAATTTAGTATTAAAAGAAATGCATAATGTTCCATATGTCAGACATCCCAATTACCACAAAATAATTGTAGCAATAAGAAGCCAATAATTTTGGCCAGGAATGAAGAAGGATGTTATATATTACATTTCCAAATGTATGGAATGTCAGAGAGTGAAAGTTGAGAATAGACACTAATAGGTTTGTTGCAACCATTGCCAATTCCAGAGAAGAAATGGGAAGTGGTAACCATTGACTTTACTACTAAATTTCCCAGGACAATAAGGAAACACGATTCAATAATGGTAGTTGTGGATAAATTAACAGAGGATACTCATTCGTTTCCCGTAAAAATGACTCATACAACATCTAATATTGCAGAAATTTACCTGAGGGAAATTGTTAGGTAGCATGGAATGCCTAAGGAAATTGTTTTAGACAGAGAGACAAAGTTTACTTCAAACTTTTGGAGAGGATTATTTAAAGAATTTGGTACAAATCTAAATTTTAGCATAGCATACCATGCAAATTCAAATGGGTAGATAGATAAATTCAACCAAGTGATTGAATACATGTTGAGAATGTATGTGATAGATAATCCATATAAGTGGGAATATTACTTACATTTGGTTGATTTTGCCTACAATAATGGGTATCAAGCTTCATTTAATATGAGACCATTTGAAGCTTTATATGGTAGAAAATGCAATACACCAATCAGTTGGGACAACCCAACAGATAGAGTAGTACTTGGTCCATAATTGCTCAAGGATATGGAAGACTAGATGGTTAAAATTAAGCAGAATTTGATCGCAGCACAAGATAAACAAAAGAGTTATGCATATAAGAATATAATAACTAGAGAATTTAAAGTGGGAGGGTGTGTTATTTTAAAAGTGAATCCCAAGAAGAGCTCATTAAATTTGGATAGTTGTACCAAGCTAGCAACCAAATTCTATGGTCCATTTGAGATATTTGACATAACAAGGCCAGTTCAACAAATGCTTGTATTGTATTCTTCCATGAATGTGCATAATGTATTTCATGTATCTTTGCTGTAAAAGTATGTACATGACCCTAACCATGTTATTGATTGGAATTTGATTTAGGTGGAGGAACAATGAGACTTTCATGTCCAACCGATGCACATATTGAACAACAAGGTCAAGGTGCTCTGAAATCAAGCCATAGGATTGGTAAATGTTCAGTGGACTTGTTACGGTCCCAAATATGTTACTTGGGAGAATGAAGATGCCATGCAGGAAGAGTAGTCCTGACGTTTTGAATACTTTTGAAAATTTGATTTATATTTTGTATATGCACTAATGACAATGCCAAAATAAGAGGGAGGGGAATGCAATACCTTGGGTTTTGAGTCCCTGAATTAATAATCTATTTTGTGCATATGATACTTAGGTTGGTGAGCCAGCAGAGAGCCTAGGAAATCTAATATTTTGAATATGTTTAATAATAAAATACATCATTGGGTGCAAGAAAAGCAAGGAAAGAGATAGGGGGATATGATTCCATGAGAGAGGGGGATAAAGGGGATAAGAATTTTTAGTATATTTTATTTACGCATCTTAGATTTGGGTGGGGAAATTGGTTATATGAGTTTCTTGGGGAATCCATGTGGTGCAATATTGCATGTAATTATATAAACCCCTTTTTTGAGTTGTTTGGGGGTTTGCTATCCATTCATTGTTCCTTTTCCATTGTTACTCACTCATTTTTGGTTTTCCATTCATTCTTTATTGTCCATTGTTACTCACTCATTTTGTTTTTTCCATTCATTGTTCCTTGTCCATTGTTACTCACTCATTTATTCACACATCATTAATTCTTTCTCTGGGTCAGGGCATGGGAAACAAATTATGGGGAGAGAATATCAATTGCTTTTTGGTTGTAATAAATTATTGATATTTCTAGGAGGGAATGGATGCATATGTGAATGAGAATAATGTCAATTGATAGAGAACTTTCCAAAGTTGAGAATCCTTGGAGTTTCTAGCATTGACATTTATTGACTAGTAGCACTAGAGCCCTATAAAATACATGGAATATTATGAGGGATTGCATTGTAGAGAAAGAGGTTCATTTCTTTAGGTTTTGTAGGTTGAAGGGAAGAGAGATAATAAAATAGGATTTTCTATGTGGTTAGGGAGATTATGAGAGCTTGATAGATGGTTATATGTTAGTGGCCTAACAACCATCCTTGTTGATTCATATCCCTGTATCGGGGGTGACCTGTTGTTGATATTTGAAACAACAATGTCTATGGCTAGGTAGAAAAACTAATGTTTGCAGCTAGTTGGTGAATGGTTAATTTAAAGATAAGTGCTCTTTGTGTTTTCTGTGAATTCATATTCTGCTGTGTATTTATTATCTCTAAAATATGTGCTTATAATGTGCATGTTTGTCATTAATGTTGTACATAACATGTTATTCATTTTTGGTATGGTTTAGCATGTTCTTGATTATTTCATGTTTTAGTAACATGTTTCTTTATTAAATAAATAATGGTAGAAAAAATTCGAATTTACCCAAGAAGGAAAATTTAGAGGTACCTGGGTCGATGGGGTACGTTTCAATTGGATTGAGAGTTATTTCCACATCAATGTGACCTATATTGGTGTTCCGGGTATGTCACAATCAATATCTACCCATACCAACCTTGCATAAGGACATTTAACTAGTAGGTCATTAACTGTTTCCATGTCTTGTTTCACAAGACACAACTTCATGTACCCTATTTGTTCCTTCTCTAAAGGAATTCCCATGTAAAGGTCACATTTCTTAAGAAAATCAACAAAAAAAATCTTCAATGGAGATATCAATTTCCAAAGTTCCTTCCACCACCATGAAATATCTTCTTCATTATCTTCCAAGAATATTTCCTTGTACCTCAACCTAGTTGTATTATCCTCCTAGTAAGGGTTTTTTTACCAAGTTGTTTCATCCTCCTCTTCTCATAATATAACATGGATTTTTTAGGAGTTCCCACATAAGACTTATAGTTATCAACTTCCTCCCCCTCCAAACTCAAAAAATCAACACTCTTCCACCTTTGTTTCCAAAAGGGAAGTATACAATGACTTAGGTAGTTGACTAAGAGTAAACATTCCTTTCTCATGTGATTATCCAATTAAATCTACTAGAATCTTAAATATGTTGGAATGATTGGAATTGATGTAAAATGATTTACAACATTACAATACACACAACATTTCCAAGATTTATTTATATATATAGGTTTACATGTATATTAAAAAATGGGTGCATGCAGAAAAGTAAAAAGTGAAATGGTGGTTTCAAGACCATGGGTTGGGGTATTTTCCCATGGTATTGGGAATTAATTATTTAATTAATGGACATGTCCCTTCATGAATGGTTATGAAAAAGTATAAAAATAGAAAGCATTGAGAGAAAGTGAGTGTGAAAAAAAATGAGAAAATATTGAATATCATTCCAAAAGGGAAGAGTTGTGAAATCAGTTTCACATCATCTTGGCGTTTTCATAATAACTTATGTTATGGGATGTTTCAGAAATTGAAATTTTGAAGCAATAGAGGAGAGATATTGGTGTACATGTGTTAAAACGTTAATATGTTGGTTCAATATAATTTTAGAGATATTCCTTGTAGAATTTAGGGTTCATGAATGCTCCTGAAATTAGTTTCAAACAGGGCAACTTGACACTTTCACTATAACTTATTTTCTCAGATGTTTCAAAAATTGAATTTTTTTAGAGATGGAGGAAAAATATCTAGGTACATGTGGTAAACATTTCATATTTTTTTTCATTATACCTTCATAAATATGACCCGTGGAAGTCAGGGTTACAAAATGCTCTTGAAATTGGTTTCAAATAGGTCAGTTTGGAATTTTCACTATAAATTCACTTCTGGGATTCTTTAGAATGTGAAAGTTTTACATAATTGAGGATGCATATAGAGGTATATCAGGTAAAAATTTTAGATGTTGTTTCCATATAATATATATGATATGCTCTGTGGAAGTTGGGGTTTATGAATGGCCCTGAGATGAGTTTCAAATAGGTCAGTTTGGAATTTTCACTATAACTTCTTTTCCAGGAGTCTTCAAACTCTAAAAATTTAAAAGAAAGGATGAGACATATAGAAGTAACTCAGGTAAAAATTTCATAATCACATTTGTAAAATTGGATATGAGGCATGTCGTACAATTTCATTCTTCAAAAGAGGCCCAAAACAACAATATTTGGGAAAGTTACAATTTGGAAATTCAAATTGTGGTTAAACCTAAGGAAGAAGTAGTGAGAAGACATGGTGAAGGCAGAAGAAGTGAGTAGAGTTGCTAAAGAAAGAAGGAGCAAGTGAAATTGGTGAAGGAAGAAATAGAAACTAGACTCGATGATGGTTGATGCAACTCAGATATTGGTGTCTCTTGCTAAGTTGGTTCTTAGCTATGAGATTGGTGTCTACAAAAATCTGTAATAGATTGGTGTCTCTTGATAAGTTGGTGCTTAGTGGTGTGGATTGGTGTCTCCAGTAGATTGACATGTATGAAGATATATAAGATATTGGTGTCTCTTGCTACGTTGGTGCTTAGCAATGGGGATTAATGTCTCTAGTATATTGGTGTCTATGAAGATCTGTAAGAGTAGGTTGGTTCCTACTAGGATTTGTACCAGTGGGGATTGGTCTCTCTAGTAGGTTGCTTCCTACAAATATTTGTAATAGTAGGTTCACTAGTACAAAATGAGAGATAAGTGACCAAAAATATGACCGAAATCCACATATAAATGGTCACTTTTGATTTAGCGATAGCTGGTGGATAATTTCCAGTTTGTTATCACGTGACCAAAAATGTGGTCATATTTAGTTCGGTCATTTATAGCTTGTATTTTGGTCATTAATTGTCACAATTAATGACCAAATTAATGACCACAAGACAAGATATAAATGACCGAACTAAATATGACCACATTTTTGGTCACATGATAAGATACCAGAATTAGCCACCAAATCTGCCATTGGCAATTTATCTGCGAATTTTGGTCATTTGTTTGGTCACTTATCTCTCATTTGTTTGGTCATTTTATATGTGAATTTTAGTCATTTTGTTTGGTCACTTATCTCTCATTATTTGGTCTCTAATTTAGTCATTTGTAGTCGTTTTATATGTGTTCATTATTCTCATTTTTTGGTCACTAATTTAGTCATTTTTAGTTGTTTTATATGTGTTCATTATTCTCATTGTTTGGTCAATAATTTAGTCATTTTTAGACATTTTATGTGTTCATTATTTTTTAGTAGTTTCAATGGTGTCCATTATTAATCAATATATATTTTTTAGTATGATATTATGTCTAAATTAAAAAAAGAATCATACAGTATTCATGCTCATCTAATACATATGTGAATCATGCAATATTGTCACATTAATTAGTTAATTACAACACTTATAAATAACATAAAGTACAAATATATATATAAATTTTAAACCACATAAATTATATTATATGAAATGTCAAGTATTACAACAAATATGGGTTTTCAACTGAATATCCACTAATGGACTAATATTGGCCCATGCCAATATTAACTTCTAGTTCATCAATAGTATTTTGGTTGTCTTCGTTCCTCTCCATATTTAGCTTCTCATAGACCTCAACAATCTGCTCCACTACACGAACAAAGTCGGTTCCCTTTCCTTGACACTTTGACAATAAATGCTTTTTGGTATCCTGTGTAAAATCCTCGATTGCATCGGGACTGCAAAAACCACTGGGAAAAAAAACAAGAAAATCTTTAGAGGATATATGGAACATAATAGAAAAAAATGATAATGAAAATGTTAAAGCTATCACAAACAAATCCAACTAAAATTACTTGATATTCAAAATACTTGGATAGATTCTTGATAGTATCAAACATTGTCATCTGCAAAAATGATTAAAAGAGACTATAAAGTGAGATTTGTAATACAAGCACCAGAAAGGGTACATTAATCATCTCTAACATAGAAACAAAATTAGGCAAAAAAACTTAGTAGCAGACATATTTTTGAAGGTTCATATGTTAATCATTACCAGAGGATCTACTACATTTGACATTGAATAGGATATGCATAAGAATTCATAGAAAACAATAGATCTATTTATAAAGGGTGTTATTACTTGTTGGAGTTGCTTCACACACACCTAGGATTTATTTTTCCTAAAGTTTTTCCTTTTTTATTAGTCATAATTATTCATTATCCAGTCTCCTATATTTTAGGGGAGAATATTCCACCTAGAGAATATTCTCTTTCAGTTGACTCTTCAGTTTGATTAGTTGAGTTGAGTTTAGATGCTGCATTGGTTTTGTCACCATGCAAAATTGGGATCATCACCATGCTAATTTGACCTTGCCTTGGTTTCATCACCAGAGTGGTGCATTAGCCTTGATTCCCTGAGTTAACTCCTCACTACTCTTTGTTTATTCAGTTAACTAAAGACTAGATGACTTGTTAACTTGACTAGGTGGTGGTTCACTCCCGTAACTGCATGAGAGACTAGACTAGGTGGCAGTTCACTCTCGTAACTGTTGCTGTGTGTCTATATCACTCTATACCACCACTATGGTGCATTGGTTCACCTCCAGTGCACACTCATTGAGCTATACAGAGTATATCATGTGTAAACTATTCATTATTCATAACGGTTAATGATAATTCTTTCATTCTGTCTCTCCTTCTTCTTTGTTCTCCAATTCTCTCTACAAATGTGTGTATTAGTTTTTAGCTAGATCTATTTTGTGTAGGTTCAACACATTTACATGATATCATAGCTGACAAACTTCTAATTAAAATCTATACCAAAATTTTTGCAAGTACAAAAGATTGAAGACAAAAGAAAGATGGAATTCCAAAAAGAATTCATTCTTACACCTTACAACTATTTTGCATGGAAGGAGAAAATAGCCATACATATCTGAACCAGAGGGTTGTATAGGTTAACCTTGAATATAGATACAAAACCGACATCAACCATAGAAAAATACAAGTACTTAAATCACATGGATGAGGCACTCGAAACAATTTGCAGTCTTATTTCTCCCAATCTCCTTTTTCACATATCTTCCTGTAAGACTCCCAATGAATCCTGGACCACCTTGGAAGGGATATTTGTAAAATAGTATGAGATGATGGGACAGATTTTGGAGGTGGATATTCTCACATTGGATCCAAAAATCTTTGACAATATCCAATATTTCTTTACAAAATTCAAGGATTTACTGTCGCAACTCAAAGCTTGCAGGGTTGATAAATCGAAGGAGGAGAAACAAATGGTTCTCACCATTATCTCCAAGCTTGGTCCTAAATTTTCTGTATTCGTATCCACTTTCCATTTTGTCAGATTTGCCTCTAGAGCCACTTGGAAAATGCCTTCTCTTGAGGAATTTATTGAATCCTTGACACAAGAGCAAACCAAGCTCATTAAGATGGGAAAAATCGAAGGCCCAAAGGCGCATGCACTCACTGTACAATATGGAAGCCACAAATATCAGAAATATAAAGATAAATATAAACAAAAATATCATCCACATACAAAGAAGGAAGGGTACACAAAACCCTTCACCGATGCCTCTAGATCCAAAGGGGAAAAGGGAAGAAAAGGAGAGAAATGCATGTATTGTCACAAAGGATTCCATTCATAATCCACATTCATGCAAAAATAAATAGATCTGATGTCTCAAATACTTCATAAAAATAACCTTGGAGATCGCATCCCCGAGGGTGCCAAGAAGAAGAAGCCAAAAGATCCGAATTCCAAGAAAGGAAATTCTAGCCATGCCTTGATTGCCATCAAATCATCTCCCGATGCTTGGATCATTGATTCAGGAGAACCACATGACATGGCTTCCTCAAAAGAAGTATATTCTTATTTGGATGCATGAAAAGGTCCTCCTATTCTGATGGGGGACAACTCTTCTATCTAAGTCACTGACAAAGGAAGGATTGAACTCACCAACGGAAGCTTCGACAATGTGCTGCATGTTCCCAAACTTTCTGTCAACCTTCTCTCTATGTATCAGATGACGAATTTCAACACCAGAAAGAAAGTCATCTTCACACAAAATTCCATGGAAATATACAACATGGAAAAAAACTCCAGGGTTGCTACCAGTGAGGTAAATCATCAGTCTAGATTGTATACATTTTCTGAATTCATTGAACTTGCTTTTGCTTTACTGCTTACTCATGCTGATGAAAGTAGTAGGATATGGCACCAAAGGTTTGGACATTTGAATTTCAGATACATGTAATAGCTTAGAAAGCACAAATTAGTTGATGGTCTACCAGACATCCATTTCTCGAAGGGAGTATGTGAGGGATGTGTTCTCGGAAAACACCCTCAAGAGAAATTCAACAAAGGAAAGTCTCAACGAGCTTCTGCACCTTTAGATCTGATCCATAGTGACCTTATGGGTCCTTTTACGCATTCATCCATCAACAAAGCAAGGTTTGTTCTCATTTTTGTTGATGATTTCGCACGTTTTACTTGGATCTACTGTCTCAGGCAAAAATCTGAGGTATTTCAACACCTCAATGATTTCAAAGCCTTGGTTGAGACACAGTCTGGAAAGAAGATCAAAGTACTCCAAATTGATAATGGGGGAGAGTATGTAAATAATGAGATCCATAATCTTTTCCATGATGCAGTGATCCAGTTGTAGCACATAGTTCCCATTACTCCACAACAAAATAGAGTTACTGAGTAGAAAAACAGATCTCTAAAGGAGATGGCATCTTGCATGTTGCTTGAAAATTCACTACCATAGAGACTATGGTCCCAAGCACTTAATTTTGCAACATACATACAAAACAAATCTCCTCTTAGATCTGTCAAGGATAAGACCCCCTACAAGGATTGGAGTGACCTCAAACCAGAAGTGACCCACTTTCGCATTTTTGGTTCACTTGCATGGGCCCAGATTCCCTTTGAAAAGAGGAAGTCACTTGATCCATAGAGCACTGAGTGCATTTTTGTTGGATACCTCGACGGTGTGACGGGATATTGGCTTATTGATCTTTTCTTGGGCCGGATCATCATTGATCATAGTTTCCAATTCGAGGAAAGTGTCTCGCATGTACCTTAGCAACTGCATACAGACACCTTCACTCTTCCACCTGTCCAAGATGATGATCATGCACATGCCAACTCTTCTTCAGACGAGAGTTCTGATTCATAGGAATTATATGATTAAGATTCAGAGTTAATACAGTTGGATGCAGAGTCAGAGCATCCAGATGCAGTTACAAAGCTAGAGCAAAGGCCCAAGTGGGTACAAACTACTCTTCAAGCTGTAGGGGATCTCATTGGTGATCCAACTGATACTAGAAGGAATTGATCTGATTTCAATGAGCCTCTTGTTTCACTCACTGCCACTGGACCATTTCCCTTCAAACATCTTTTCTTGGTTCAGTCTTCAGATCCAAAGTCTTATGGCGAGGCTGCTGGAAATCCCTTTTGGGAATCTTCCATATAGGAGGAGTACAACTCCCTCCTCGAGAACCAGACTTGGGATCTGGTTCCCCTTCCTTCTGGGAGGAAATGTTTTAGATGCATATGAGTCTATAGGACCAAGAGTGCAGCAGATGGACAAATCAACAGATACAAATCTAGGATTGTCGCCAAAGGATTTCAATATGTTCATGGTATTGACTATGATGAGACCTTCACTCCAGTAGAGAATATGGATTACATACGATTGGCACTTTCCATTGCGGAAGATAAGGGATGGGAATTCCATCAGATGGATGTGAAGAATTCATTTCTTCATGGTGATCTCTCTGAGGAGATCTACATGGACCAACCCTAGGGATTTATGCAGGACTCATCTTTGGTCTGTCGACTGAAGAAGTCTCTTTATTGCCTCAAGAAGGCTCCGAGGGTATGGTATTCCAATATGGAATCCTACCTGTTTTCACATAACTTTTTACATTGTAAATCAGACCCGAATGTCTACATACTCATGACGGTTGATTCACTTTTACTTTTATTTCTGTATGTTGATGATTTGATGATCACCGGGTGCTTGACTTCAGTGATTGCTGCAGTCAAGAGGATTCTACATGACAGGTTTTTGATGATGGACATGGGTCTGCTACACTTCTTCCTTGGACTCAAGATCAGTCAGGATGAATAAGGCATCAAACTATCTCAGGCCAAGTATGCACGAGATCTCCTTGAGAGATTTCACATGACAGACTGCAAGTCTACTCTAACTCATTTCCTATAAGGAGTCAAACTTGTGGATGGTGGGGAGACTCCACTAGTTGATAGCACACTATACATACAGCTAGTGGGGAGCTTTTTGTATCTCACACACTCCATACCATACCTCTCATATGTAGTTGGCACAGTTTCTAGGTTCATGCAAGAGCTGCATGAGCTACATTGGAAAGTTGCAAAGTGTATCCTTCGATACGTACAGGGAACCATCACCTTTTGGATTCATTATGCAACAGACTCTACATTATATCTCATTAAGTTTACTAATTCTGACTGTGCTGGCAATAACATTGATCGCAAGTCCACATCTGGTTACTCACTCAATCTTGGTTCTGGGCCTATCTGTTGGTCGATAAATAAGAAAACTTCCATTTCTCTATCTTTAGCCAAGGCAGAGTATAGATGGGTAGTTAACATAACCATTTAGGCTATGTGGCTACAATATTTTCTCACTGAGTTGGGCATTCAGTTTCATCTATCAATCATCATTTGGTGTGACAACCAGAGCACTTTGAAGTTTTGCAGATATCCAGTTCATAGGCAGTGGACAAATCACATCGAGATCAACATGCACTACATCCAGTAATTAATACACGAGGGTATCATCGACCTACAGTTTTTTCCTTCAGCAGGACATATGACAAACATCTTCACCAATACCTTCACTGAGAAGAAGTTTCATTCTCTACAAAGTTGTCTTGGAGTGAAGGAAACAGTTGCCTAGCAAATGTAGTTCTTCTTTTTACATACATTGTACCTTGAGGGGGGGTTTTCCCATGAGGGTTTCCCTCTTTCCTCACTTTATTTTCAATGTATCTTTTGTATTTGGGTACCTAACATGGCCTTGTTGTCAGAACCCATTCTTTATTTTCACCATAGTGATGTTCAAGGGGGGTGTTGGAGTTACTTCACACACACCAAGGATTTTTTTTCCCTAAGTTTTTTCCTTTTTTATTAGTCATAATTAGTCATTATCCAATCTCCTATATTTTAGGGGAGAACATTCCACCTGGAGAATATTCTCTTTCAGTTAACACTTCAGTTTGACTAGTTGAGTTCAGTTTAGATGTTGCATTGGTTTTGTCACCATGCCACATTGGGATCATCACCATGATAATTTGACCTTGCCTTAGTATCATCACCATAGTGTCTCATTATCCTTTATTCCCCGAGTTAACTCCTCACTACTCTTTGTTCAATCAGTTAATTGAAGACTAGTTGACTAGTTAATTCAACTAGGTGGTAGTTCACTCCTGTAACTGCCTAAGAGACTAGACTAGTTGGCAGTTCACTCCTGTAATTGGTGGTGTGTGTCTAGATCACTCTAGAACACCACTATATCACCTTGGTTCACTTACAGTGCACACTCATTGAGCTATATAGAGTATATCATGTGTAAACTATTCATTATTCATAACAGTTAATGAGAATTCTTTCATTCTTTCTCTCCTTCTTCTTCTTTCTCCAATTCTCTCTGAAAATGGGTGTATTAATGTTTAGCTAGACATATTTTGTGCAGGTTCAACACATTTACATTACTGACAGCTTTCATTGATGGTGGAGATGCAATGTTCTTGCAATGTACTAGTCACATCTATAAATAATGCAATTCAAGGGGGTGAAACATGGTAATTTGGTTATTATAATAATGCTTAAAAGTAACAAAGTTGGCTTGAATTTGAAAACTATGATGTTAATAACCTGAGAATAACTAGTATATTTATTTGGCATCACCCAATTGATCGAGGTTTAAGAATTGGACATCAAGTAGTTCTCCCTTATTGTGAATGATAATAAGCAAGTGATGTCAATATTTCATCTTCCTTATTTGATGAATGTTGCACATCATGTACTGAAATGAGTTGTCTTAGAATGTAGAATGAGTCTCAAGAACAAATGGAAATGATACATATGTTAGGATAGTTGGCAAGGAAGAATAAAAGAGGTGTGGTGTTTTCTATATTCTTCAAATGTATATCATGAGATGGGAAGGAACAAAAGAATGACAAAAGTACCAACCAATTGGCAGAGAGTACAAGAATACTTCTCTAAAACAAGTCATTCATATCCCAAAATATTGTTTCTTTGAAACCAACATAGTAGGGATACCCATGTGTCAAGGCGTGAAAAACCAACTAATTTGTGCATACTACTCTTATTTGCAACCTTGTACATCATATGTTCCCACCACCATTGTCATTTATTCATCAACCTAAAGCTTCATTCAGAACACTTGTTTTTCCAGTGAGACTGAATAAGGTATCACATATATGTTAGTTACAGAAAATAAGGTAAACATAAAGGATGTGTTTCTATAAACTACATTAATGGTTTACTTATGCAAAGAGTTACCATCATCAATTATTACTTAGAATGCCTATTATTATCCTTCCAAATCCATGAAAATGCTACATAGAAGGCAATTTTTAAAACAACAGGTAGTGATTGTCTAGTTGTGTAATATAATTGTATGTTCATGTAATATGAAGAGAACATAGTGTATGTACAGTTGAGAACTTTTGTGTGTGTATGCGTGATCTTCTCTTATTCCCTTTCATACACTACCAATTTCTATTGTGTCTTCTTGAATCAACAATCAAGCATGTTAAAGTATGCATGAGTATCTATGTGATGACCTGTTTAGAGATTAATGAATGTGCAAAGCATAATAAATATGGTCTTAACAGAAAGGAAATCATCTAGAATTAGTGGGATATAATGTAAAGTGGCCCTATAAATCCTTATGGAAACTTCAAGATCCATAATGAGCACTCAAAAGACGAAGGGGAAAATTAGGAAAGAGCGAAAAAAAAAGACACATGGCACAATCCTATTAGTTTATTGCAGATCATCTCCTTCAAAAAGAAACTTTAAGGAAATTATACCAACCCAAGAGAGATAAAAAATGACACCTTAGGGCCTCAAGAACTCATTATGCAAGATTCAACACATATTCATTTATTATAGCACAACAAATGGTATGTGTCTTCTTTCCAAGGGGACCAATTTGCACAGGAAAACATTAATCTGCTATTTTGAGAAATAAAATGTTAGCACTTTTTCTAGGATTCTTGAAAATAGCAAAACAAAGGCCAAAAGTTAAGACCATGTCCCAAAATGAATCAATTTTTTTAAGGACTTCAAATCTAATCTTTGTTCATCATTAATTTGGAATCTATATTTAAATGCTAAGGGTTTAAACTTGAGAGGTACAAGGTAGTAGCATATGGTAGCAATGTCACCTTTGGTGATAACAACAACAATTAGATAGTGGGTCAAAAAGTTTTCTTCTCACATATGTCATAAACGTTGCATAATTGGTTAAGAAAAAATACTATAAGAGATCTCATCTTTGGTTCATGGAATATCCATTTTCATGTTCTAGGTAAAGCTCAGAAATCAAAGTTTCACAAGGAAAAACGTTTCTATGTTACATTCACTTGGCACATTGATTCTCAACATTGATTTTCTCAACCTAGATTTTTCAATCCTCTAAAACTCCTTTGAGTTGATACAAGGGAAACCTCCATGAAGGTTTACAAGAGTTTTATGGAAGATGGCAACTACTTAAGATGCAATGTCTAGAAACATTACCATTTAACTTTGAAAGAAAATTACACAAAAGGAATGCTAAGCATAGAGGAGATGAAATGGGTCTATGGATACAATCTTACTTCTTTCTAGGGAGACTATCTTGTCTCATATTATCTTGACATTGTCTCCATGAAAAAATACAAATCCCTCAGTCATGAGGGTTCCAAGAGCATTGTGAATATGAAAGAAACCCATAGAAAAATTGATTAAGCATGTGAGCATACCAATGTTGTTGATCAATAAATCCATCCAGTTCAACCACAACATACAAGCAATCAATTAATCCATTTAGTACATGTAGGCATGCTTGAATTTCACATACACAATGATAACCCTTACATAATGAAGGTTAACTTTGACAAATGCATGCTTACACATCTCCTCTAAAACATGGTAGTTCATCCTTATATCATAGGCTAGGATTTTGGTACTAGAAAAATCAATACACTACTTACATAAAGCAATCAAGAATATGGTACCTCTAATGTTTGAGTAGATGGTCCTACAACCTACATCTTTTCCATGATAATATTTCTAATTGCTATAACTAGATTGACACACTTTAATCTTTCATTGGAAGAAACTCTCGTTGTATTGAGATCCATGTCGATGGTCCCTGTCACCATGAAACAATGCATTCATTGAAAATACTATTATATACCATATACCTAACATAAATGGATAAATACAACTAAGTCATAGTTCTATCTACGCAAGTGCAACTAAAACATCTTGACCTATATAACAAGATTTATGATCCCTTGTAAACTGACCACCTCTATCAAGAAATATGTAGGATTTACCAGTGGAATGATCAGTTGCAAATTGTTGAAGGGAAAATTCAACCAGCCTAAATGCTTCAGCCACATCACAACTTTCAACCTGCACATACCACCTATGTTAAGAATGACTTGTATTCTTTGAGGCTGCATGACCCCGTGAGATATATATACCTGATTTTACATTCTAATATGAAGAACATTCACTTTGGTTTACTTGGGAAAATAGTTCCATGTAAACACTTCTATTGTAGCCTGAGGTTGTTTTCTTACCTACTCAAAGAATTGAATACGAGCATGTTCTTCACTAATTCATATTAGGCTTTCAATTTGTCTAGCCGTTGTTTTAATTACCTACAAATTTTATCAAGGGAAAAATATGGAGTTAGCACATGTAGAATTTCATTTCTTTGTGTATAAACATCATACG
>ML789347.1:243887-257784 GCA_009831015.1 Picea engelmannii
ATGAACCACTAGGGTTGACATAGGCTAACACATATGTCCTAGCATTAAGAGTGCTATGATCCCAACCTTAGCAATTGACACAGTTTGTTTTTCCAATTCACCTACCTCAAATAATAGAACACATTATGAGATGATAAACAAATGTAGGAAAACAGATAAGCCCAATCAAGAAAAACCACTAAATGCACAATATGTTCTCTACTCATTTGAAAAGAAAGAGAAATCCCACCTCATGTAGCATGCTTTGATCATTATCTGACATTTTTTCAAACTCATCTATGGAACAAATGCCTATGTCACTCAAATCTAGTTCTCCACTTTCCAATGCCTATTACATTAAAAAAAAATCAATAATCCACAATTTTAATGGAACAAAAAGAGACATATCACAGTTCCATTTCCAATCATTAAAATATTCAATGGTGCATGTCAAATTCATTAAACATACAATTTCACCAGTTTCAAGATCCTTTGACACATAAGCAGTCAAACCAACTGCAGAGCTTCCCCGTCCACTTGTATAAATACCTCGATGAGCCAACTTGTGCACATACTGAAGTAGTTGGGACTTACTTTCACCTAGGTCCCCAACAAGTAGAATGTTGATTTCACCACTGAATTCCAAAATCATGATATAAAGGGAGGATGGAAGTATACACAAAAATGAATCTCCTTCAGCCAATTAGAATGGTGACAAGTTTATGATTGAGAAACATGTGGAATGGAAGATGTCTTAGTATATTATACTGCATATCCATAAGAGGGTAGGTAAATCTTCATCAAGGAATGTGAGAATAAGACCCTAGGGGTTAATAGGGATGCATAAGGATGGGATACAAGGAATAAAGAATGACTAAGTCTCAATCTTTAGGCTAGACCAAAACATCACAAATATGGCACAAGGTAAAAAGAAAGATGAAAAGGACGGGTCTAGCAGTCCTCATTTCTCAAAAGTTAAAGTCCCATGTGGAGGAAAGGCTACACTAATAAATACCAAACAAACCAAATCCTTGTACTCCAACTCCTCTGATCCATTAATTGTAGTTTAAAATTGTAAACGAAAATAGAATATAGCCTACAAAATATAAACCAGTTAAAATATAAAAAATCATCTCAAACAATTATATATTATGAAAATGACATTCATAATGTCTTCCCATAATCATAAATGGAAATGTATAGAATTCTTATATTTTGAAATCATTTTAGTAGACTAGTTTCAATGGAGAAACACACTTTACTTCCCAACATATATGAGGTTTGCACAATAAGTTATTCTCAACAATTAAGCATATTAACCCTTTATTAACTTAAATATCAAAAAACAAAATATCAGTCTTCCTAGTATGTAACATATTATATCCTTCTCCAATTCAATGGATATTGACTTTCTATACAAGAATCTATTTACGTTGACACCATTTTTTCACTCTAAAATACTCATGCAATAAGGTAAATAAATAGCAATCAAATCCAAAGGAAGAGCATAGAAAAAATGTCATGTAAACACACACTCTTGCAATCTCATATCGGTCCTTGTAGTCATGGTAGAAACAACATTTTTAGTGGCACCATAAGAAACATTAAATAAAATGATCTAGTGATTAGATGCATTAAAACATGCCCTTATATCAGTCCTTGTAGGCATGAAATAAACAACATTTCTAATTGCACCACAAACAACATTAAATGAAATGAACCAGTGAATAAATGCATTAAAACATGTCCTTGTATATTAGTTCAAATGTCCTTAAAGAGAAAAGGTATGAAAACTATGTAAATTAAGTTTAAATGGTCTAAAGACTATGTAAAATAAGTTTAAATGGTCTTAGACTATGTAAAGTAAACATAAAGTTTGCAATTGATTCATAAAACATGATAATCTAGATCGATGATTTTGTCAAATACTTCTTTGGCCACTGAATGAAACTCATTTTTGTCTTCTTCAAACATTCACTTCCATCAATTGTATCTTCATAGGTAACGAGGATGTTACTTGTGACATTAATGACAAGTATATTGGCATCTTCAGGACCAAGTGGTGCTCCATGGATCATAGCAAGTGATTGAATTCCTCTAGTGCCAACAATAAACTCGTCATATGGATTTAGTATGTTAACTTTATCACCTACCTGGAATACTTCACGCTCTATTGGAGTTAATGGGCATTGTCAAAAACAAAAAAAAAAAGTATACACAAATATAAGAAAAAAAATACAATAAAATTCCAAAAACATGCATAATTATTGATATAACAAAATTAAATGCACTCACCGAGTCAATATTTGAAATACATCTAGCAAGATTTGTACACACCAATCGAGAATGATGAGGTGCATCAATGTTGGGAGATCCTTAATTTTATCCTGCATGTGATTACATCATGCACAAATCAAATATAACATTATAAGGAAACAATAATATAGTAGAAAAATAATAAATATAACATTAAAACACCAAAAATCAGACCTAAACCAATTAAATCAGATTATGAAATCAAGTGAAGAAATGTTTGCATGAGAATGATAATTATGTTACCTCATCTAAATCACTACGACATCCCTTATTTTTCCATGAAGCAACGCTAGGTTCAATGGAGGTGGCTATGGTTGACATTGTCTTTGTCAACCCATTTATGCATTCCACTACATATTTATAATTCTCACTATCATTTTCAACATATGTATATGTGGTTAGTATTTTCTCAACTTCATTAGATGACAATGATCTTTCTATTGGATTTTTTGATACATTCTTATGTTTATAATTGTCTATATCTTTCATTATATATTGACCAATCATTTCACTCACATCAATTTATGATCTATTAGCTCCTTGAACCTACAAATCATTATCAACACATAATTAGTTAGATATAGATACGAATAAAAATGCAATATAACACAATGTACTTAGAAATACACTTACAAAAATTCCATACATAATGTATTCAACAAAAAATCCATATACTTACAAACATGTTTTCATTGGCTTGCCACCCACCACGACACAAAGTAAATCGATCCCTCACAATATCTCTTCCTATATTCCCTCTTGTGCTCTTTTTTCACATACTATTCAACAACCATACTTTCCTTCAAATCCTTCCACTGTTTGGGAGTCAATATGTTGTCCCTTTCTTTTCCATCCAAGATCGATTTTCTGCATTTATGCCTAAAATTATTAATCAATTTTCTCACTCTGTTCTTGTAATATTTGGTGGAAATCCTTCCACCAAAAGTCTCAAAGGAATTTTCCATTTGTCGAATCACTAGATCCCTATTTCTTTCATCTTGATCTGCAAAATTGGCTTTGGTGACATCCAAATGAGACCTTACTCTCGTTCCCAAATCTAAGGCCCACCTTGCAGCATTTGGTCCAATAGGTTCACCATATTTTAACTCAACCAAAAAATCTTTCTTCCCTTCTGATTTTCTTTCTTTGGATTCTATTTTTGTGGACCTATACATGTCTTGACTGATTCTGCGTCGTTTTATGAAAGCTGATATATCTTAAGTCGAATCAAGACTGGGTGATGTCGAATGAGAACTCATGTTTGTGGATGCAACATGTGTTATTTATTAGGTAATTCAAGGAATCATTTGTTCCTTATTGAACACATTAGGTGTGACACTAGCTATCTCACCAATTTACTTATATGTGCCTTCAAATATTTGGTTTAATTTAAAATAAAAAACTCTCAAACCTAATTTTGATCCATAATATACCAAGTCTTCAACAATATCAACTTGGATATGATCATCATCATGTGAAATATTAGGAATTTGATCATTAGTATTATCAACATCTTCTCATGTACAAATCCACCAAGGCATAGGCTTCTGTGAGATAGCAACAATGTGTCTTTGCTTGCCTTTTGTTTTTTCTAATTTTGTGTAGAATCAACATTTTCCCTATAAAATATTTTTTTTTTATTAAATTAGAATCAAAAGCATAGATGGAATACATCATCAAATAGATTATATACGCATATCATAAAATATGCATAGAATTGAAAAATTACGAGGAATAACTACTTACTGATTTTACGAACCATGAGCTGGCAACGATGTGCCTTTGCTTGCCTTTTGGTTCTTCTCTCTTTCTCTAGAAGCCAAATTTTCCCTAGAAAACAACAAACTTATCAAATGAGAATCGAAATCATATCTAGGCTACGTCATGAATTAGATTATAAACAAATTTCATGAAATATGCATAGAAGTGAAAAGGTACAAGGAATAACTACTTACTTATTTTCCAAATCAAGAGCTGGAAAATATTCTTCATTTCTTGTGATCTATTCTTTACGAACATGCTCATAATCTGCAACATTTTCATCATTGCTTTCACCACTTTTACATTTCACCCCCTTATTATTCATAGCCTTTATGTCCAACATTTCCCATAAAAAACATCATTAGTACATGGAAAAACAAAGACTATAAAATTAATATCTCAATTATATAATCACATATTATGATTAATAAGAATGTGTATACCATCTTTCCTTGCATATAATATGGTTCTATACAATGTCTAAATGTGTGAGATCAAGTATAGTATGAATGCCTTTGTGAGAATATATTCCTCAACTATAAATCTCCCATCAGCTTTGATCGATGGGCATATGAATATAGACATATCATGAGGACTATAAATGTTTGCATCAGGACTGGAGGTAGTGCTTTATGATCTTAAAATCTTAATAAAAACAATTAACTGGCTTTGATGTATCAAGATTGCATTGTCCATAGATAACCAGAGGAGACATTCATAACCCAAGTAACCATGAACCTCTGATGTAATACTAGCTCTAAACCCACACTATCATGGACTTACAAGCAATGTCCAATTGTGTGGAAATGGTGTATTCATTAAGGCTTCCATATAGGGGCTAGTAATGGAAATTATCCAAGGATTGTTGAGACACATGCTACATGTACAAAGAAGAAATTAGGTTATCCAAAAAAAAATTATCCCTGCCTAATGCATTCAAAAAATTCCAACAAGAAATTAGATGGAATCTATTTTCTCTCTATCATATTCATCTCCAACATGTGTTAAATAAATTGACAAGGTTCCATTTTGACATGCAGTCTTTACGGTTATTGGCATACTTGATATTTGAAATAGAAAATCACCATAAATTTGTGTTCTATGCCGATACAATAGTTTAAGAGTTTTATCAAAAGGGTATCTACTATTGTTGATAATCATTGTTTGACGACTGATTGTAAGACTGCGTTTTGAGGGTGATTTAATCCTTATAGTTTTTTGTTAGGTATCACAAGTTTGAGCATAATTTGGATGACATTTGGTAAAAAAAAGGTTGATCAAATATAAAATTTTATTGATGATTTCTTAATTGAAACTCTAAGTGATTGAAGATATTTCAAGCACAAACATATATTGGTCAACACTCTTTGAAATGTCTTGTTTAATATATATATATATATATATATATATATATATATATATATATATATATGGTGTCCATCATGATGGCATACATTCAAAGAATAATTCTTCCATCTTTTGTTAACATTGAAACTCAAAAAAATTCATTCATAGTATTTCTCAAACATAATTTGATAGTAAGGAACATAAGGAAATCATATTTGAAACATTGCATAGTACCAAAAACAAGTATTTGGCTAATCCCATGGCCAAAACGGTGTCCATCATGATGGCATACATTCAAAGAATAATTCTTCCATCTTTTGTTAACATTGAAACTCAAAAAAATTCATTCATAGTATTTCTCAAACATAATTTGATAGTAAGGAACATAAGGAAATCATATTTGAAACATTGCATAGTACCAAAAACAAGTATTTGGCTAATCCCATGGCCAAAACAATAAAATACAATTTGCATAGTGAAAATTTATTCCATAAATTTAAGGTGACAAATCATTATCGTCATGATTTGCATTGCCATCAAGATCACAATCGTGATCACTCGTGAAATGACTGGGTAATTTGAAGAGGGGAAACATATGGCTCATCAGTCTTTGATAAAACTTGGCAGGTTTTTGCACGTACAAATCCATACTCATAACATTGTATTGTGGATGGTTTAATCCGTCTACATTTTAATAATATGGGACTAGTATCACCATAATTAACTTGAATAATTTCCTATATGAATCCAAGATAAAGTTTATTTTCAGTGTCGTGATGAAATTCACCACTAACAATACAATCACAATTTTCCTTTCATGTGTCCTTTTCTTCCACTCTTAAATGACTACCGTAGGCCCACATCCCACTGAAAGAAGTAGCTGATATATTTGGAGGTCGTGAAAGCTCAATTTCCTCGATCATTATATCATGTCGTTCTTGTTGTACATCACTAATTTCATCAACAATCCAATCATCAAATTTTGGAAAATAACCATCTCCAATATTCAAATCTTGAATTATACGCTTTCAATATGGATGCATCCCTATTTGAATCTCTTCTCCATATTTTATACATAGAAAATGAACATACAAGATAGTAATAATGATAACAATTTAACTATTAAATGAAATTAAATAAATAAATTATCATGTAAATAATAGTTCACCTATGCCACTTATCAAATGAGGATGTGTTTTGAAGAACATAGGCATGTATCACAGTTTTTTGCTCATTTGATAGCTTGAAGTGACGTCCACTTCCTTCTAAAATTTCTCCCACAACTCTCTCGTCTTCATCATCATCCCATACATGTCAATTGACATTACTAAAATCCTTCATATATTATGTGCAAAATCCTATGGCCTCCTTCATTGAATATCCTTCACAAATGCTACCTTTTGGTTTTTCCTTATTATGAACAAACGTTTTTCAGAACCTTCATATATCGTTCTATAGGGTACATCCATATAGTTCTTATCGGGTCAAAATGCTCTAGTTCATGTTATAGATGTATAAGAAGATGCATAGAAATATTGAATATTGTTGGTGCAAATTACCATTCCAATAAGCAAAGGACTTCAACAACCTCTTCCCTCAAATTATCAAAGTTTGAAGGATCTAACACATGCATACTCATTCTCTTCAATATTAGGCCCAACCTTATAATTTCCAATCTTGGCCCCTTTTCCAAATTTGATATGACTGCAATAGGTAAACTATCCTCGATTATGACATGATATTCATGGGTCTTGAGGCCTCTTAAGCCATTATTGTCAGTTTTCCTTCTAACATTACTACTCACATATCCATTAGGAAAGTTATTCTAAGACATCAATGTTAAGAATTGTACATGTTGTTCCTTTTTCCACACATAAGGAGGAATAGGTTTTCTATATTTTCCATCACCATATTTTTCAACCCAAATATTTCGACAAATCTTTAGTTCTTGAAGGTCTAGGCATGATGACACTATATCATATGCACCAAAAAGAGTTTCTATAATAGAAAAAGATATTTTTTTCTCAATATGAATAAAGTCAACCGTATGCCTAATGTTGATATTCTTAAAGTATGGAAACTTATAAAATATGTACGATAGAATTACACCACTATCATTGAGTAGATCATTTTTACTACCAATAATGCCACCATTTTCAATAAACTACATTTTGTTTTCTGCATTCTGAATAATGTAATCACTTTTTATGCCAATGGTGCTTCACGATTCTCTTCCTAACCATTGAAACATGACTTTTGTTGATGATATGGATGCTCCATTTTAAGGTAAGAACGGTGTCCAAAATAAATACACTTACACAAACTACTTGAGTGCCTCACAAAAGGATTAAAGATGCAAGTCAGATATCCCTTGTATCCATGAACATTGAGACTAGTCAATGTGCCATATGCAGTGAGATTGTGTATCCTAAGCAATAAAGAAGCTCCTAAAGTTAATTAGATTGAATCATTGTCCCTTAAAATTTGAATTGCTTCAATTCCTTTCCACAATTTTGCTAGCTCATCAAATAATGGCTCTAAACAAACATCAATTGTATCTGAAATCACACTTTTCTTTCCTGGTATAATCAATGACAACATCAAGAAAAATGATTTGGTTGTTGACCATGGAGGCAAGTTATAATTGATCAAAACCACTGGCCAAGCTGACCATTTACTACTCGGATATGAGAATGGGTTCACCCCATATAGAGATAAACCCAACCTTCTATTACGAGGATCTTGGGAAAAATCGGGCCATTTGTTGTCAAATTCCATCCACATATTAGAATCAACTGCAAATTGTTGTTTCCATCGGTGCTCTTAGTTTGGGCATGCCATTGCATAAGCTCAACAATGTCTTGACATCTATACATTCAAAGTAACCGTGGGATTATTGGAAAGTAGCAAAGAATATTTCTAGGCATTGAATTTGATTTCAACCCTGGTATATACCTCGGTTCTTTACATTTCAGGCATTCAGTATTGTTATCCCCCACTTTTAGGGATAACTAGGAGGTCATGTCTCGAGGCCCATAGTTCCTAGACATGGATTAACGAGAGTTGCATCAACTTTGGCATGGCCCTGGAGGGCCCATCTTTTCTCCTTTTCAACGTCTCTACTTTTTCAGCAGCAACAACATCCATCACCATCGGCTTGGTCTTGTGTTTGAGATGGTTCTTTCTCCATGAGGTAATGAGTTAGGTTATCATGGTATGTGTCACATTGATATTATACTCTTGAAGAAAAATCAATAAATGTCTCATGATTATACTCTTGAAGAAAAATCAATAAAGAATAAAAGAATGAAGAATAAAGAATAAAAGGCATGAATGGGCTTGGAAAAAATTACATCCAGGACATGTGCATCTCGCCTTCTACAAAGGCACCCACAGGTAAATCTTTGCACCCTCTTCTCTCATTGCACCCACTTTCCTAGACATCCCTTATCCACATCACCCACTTTCATGGATCTTATGAAGTCTCTTCCAAAAAATTTCCTCTTCCAGTGGACACTAGCCCAATAGGACGCCATGTTACTTTCTCCAAACTTGTATTTCATGCTTGTATAATGTATTTGATATTTTAATTAGGGTAATAGGGGTTTTATGCACATTTTTAATAATATTGATGATGAAATGTGATTGAGATTGCTATGATCCCTGTGACTTATGATCCCATGGAGGGCATAGCTGTTGATGTGCAGGATCATGCCTGATAGACAGATACCATGTTGGGTTGGTACACATGGGGAGATGATCAGTTCGAACCTCCAACGGGAAAATGAGCCCACCAGATGGATGTTCGGACCCCATCAAGCGGCAGAGATAGGACAGAGATGGTTAGATACTTTTTGACACAGAAGAGGAGGATGTTCCACCAAAGGCACCCTGACAGAGCTTGACCTAGGGGGGTTGTGCCTCCTCCATTGGAACATTGACCCTAGAAGGCCTAGGACATCACCCATGATGATCATGACATCATCCAGCCTTGTGGATGTCTTGGGAGGAATATTTGGTAGTGTTGGCATGTGTGGCAGGTTGGAGAAGCCCAAGGAGGGCTAACGTTTTGCTCCAGGATGTTGCATTTGCCCTGGAAAGGGCTAACATCACCCTAAAAGGGGCATGATGTCTCTCTTTAGATTGATTAAGGTTTAATTTTGAACATTTAATGTAAAACAATATGATTTTTAGTATTTTTGCCTTGTCGGCCTTTTTATGACCTAAAAGTGAAATTAGGTCATGTTACTGTATAAATTGAGGGTTTTTACTCTCATTTTTTCATGATCTCTCACTCACTCATTAGTGAGGTCTGAAATTTGTGCTACACTTGGGTTATTTGGCTGAAATTGTGAGGCACACTTGTTGAAGGAAGTCATTTTTGGATTTCTATTGGCATTTGTTTCATTTCTCTTGATGGAAGGTGTTACAACGAGGGTTTGTTATGCTATTTCTTGGTAAAAGTAAGTGTATTTTTGCAAAACTTCTTAATTGAATGGTTGTATTGTTATTTCTTACATATATGGTTATAATTTGATGAATAAACCATAGGTGACAAGCACACATTGTAGGTCCTTGTCTCATGTCCCTATCAAGATTTTTCAGCCATTACTTGAAGAGATAAAGAGCCTAGCCTTAGCTACACTCTTTTCCTCCTCTTCTTTGCTAGCGGTTTTACTTTTCTAAGCTAGGAAGAATAAGAAGCATCAAGGCCTAGTCCCCCTACACTTTGATGAGCCGATTTTTCTACGGTTTGATGGTAAATCCTTGCTATAACAACACGTTGCCTGCAAAAAATCTTGTCTTTGTCTTATGCCACTTTCTGAGCTAGTCATTTTTTCCATTGACCTAAGGAAGGAGGAGAGAGCACTGAGGCCTAGTTCCCCTACACCAAAGTGAGCCTCTCTCCCCTAGGGATTTTTCCTTAAGGCCTTGCCACAGCAACACCTCAAGGCTTGACTCTCCCGTCCTTAGCCTTATTATATTCCTTGATCCTTCATCTCCTGCGTCCTCCTTTTTACTCCATTAACCCTAGAAATGCATTGATCTAATACCAAGTTTGTGAGTATTATGATCAAAACCACTCTCAATACTTTGAACAAAACCCTAACTATTCTAACCCTAACCTAAGACTAACCCTACTAACTAAATGATGTCATCACCTCTTGTTTTTAACATCATTGTGCAATGATCATCCTATTTATGAGGAATTGAATGGTTTTTAAAGGGAATTACAAAAATAAAGTGTTGATTGTCACATTGAATGCCACATTTTCTTAACATTTATTGAAGAAGTGACGTTGTATATCATTGCTATTTTATAAACATTGACTTCATCAATATTTATTATTCAATTGCTTATATATATATTAGATATTCATTTATTATATGAAGTACTAACCAAGTGAGCAAGCTTGCATATATATGTTTCGTGTTGCTTTCTCCTGGGGAGGTGCATCTCTTT
The DNA here is from genome assembly GCA_009831015.1 of Picea engelmannii. NCBI lineage: Eukaryota > Viridiplantae > Streptophyta > Pinopsida > Pinales > Pinaceae > Picea > Picea engelmannii. The sequence continues at coordinate 254,755 of ML789347.1, forward strand.
GGTTATATTTCTCTTTATTGGTTGTTAGACAGACTATTTCTCAAGTGGTGACTTGTGAGGGGGGAAATTTACCTTTGTCTTACAATTCTTTTCCTTTTCAAAACCCCAGTTCATCAGGGATGTCTCCCTTGGGCCTTACCTCCCTAAATAGAAAGAACCATCATATCGAGGTGACATTGGGTGGGATTGGTTTTAGTTACGCCAGTTTTCCTCTTCACATCTACCTTTTGTCCTTACTACAAACTATGCAATAACATTTTGGCGATGTTTCTGGGGAAAACCGAGTCAAGATTTCCTCAAAAATGACAACTTTCGGTAAGCGTTTCCTCTAGAGCCTTTATCTTACAAGCTTACCTGGTGAATCCTCCTTGTGTGTCTTCCTTTATCCTTTGATAGTTTCAATAAAATTATCTAGCGACTCCACAAACTACAAGGAGGTACAATAATCCTCCTATATCTTTCAGAATAAATCCTTCCTGAAACTCTCCTGTTGTAAAATCACTCTTTGGAGGAAGTCTTCCTTTGAAAACCATGTCTAGTTGAGGAACTCAGAACAATACAATGAACCCACCTAACAACCAAAGACAATGGTCATCTACTTTTCAAACCACTAGACATGTCAACCATACCAGGATACCCTAGGTATATGCCACCCAAGTATGCAACATGGTTGCCTAAGTTTTCTGGTACTGATGCAATCAGTGCCAAAGAGAACATGAGCAATTTTTGGGCATTTTTTTAGCTTCATCCCATTAGTGATGATGATGAAGAATTATAATGAATTTGTTCTTCGCTACACTCCTTGATGCTTCAAGGCATTAGTACCTAAGCATACCTGATGGTGGTATTAAAACCATGGACAAACTAGAAGAATATTTTCTCAAGAGATGGAGTATCAAATAAGACCCCAACATGCTTCTTACCAGGTTGAACTCCCTTTGGAAGCATGCAAATGATTCTATTTGGGAATTCCGTACTAGGTTTGAAACTTTGTTGCAAAAGATCCCTGCAAGCCATCATCCAAACAGTGATTATCTTGTTCATATTTATACCAAGTCTTTTAGTGGCCAACTAGGGTATATTCTCAGGGACAAAAACCCCCAATCAATCCAAGAAGCTCAAGAGATAGCTACTAAAACTGAGGGCAACCTCCATTCATCTAAGATTGAGATTTTTGAAAATCCAAGGGGGAAGATGGACACCAAAACAAAGATAGTTCCATAATACCTAACCTTCTTCAGACCTTTGCATAAGTATGGAAAAATTGCAAGCCTCCATGGATGGCATCATAAAAAATCAGGAGCTAATGATGAGTAGAATCGTCAGCTTGGAAATATCCCAGAACCAAGCACCCAGGATCCTGTACAAAGGTCAGTTTCAAAAAGGAAACCAATTCTATAAACCAAAGAATGATCAAGAAGTCCCAAACACCTTAGCCCATACAAATGTTGTGGATGAAAACCCTTGGTTCTTGGAGTGCAGTGAAGCGCATTGGGAGCATGAATGTCCTTACAAAAATGATGGACATCAGCAGGTGAACAATATATGACACATCATGAAAGGTCCTCAAATAAATATCACCACTGAAGAGAATCATGAGGGCATGAAAGAAGCAACCAGGTTGGCTATGAAGGCAATAAAAAACAACCTCGACCAGGAAACAAAAGAAAAATTGAAGAAACAAGAATTCTAGGTGTATAGGAGAAAGAAGCTGAACCAACCTCCCGTTGACCCAAACAAACCCCCACCTTTGGATGTACTCCTTCCTAAGACGTCCAAAACTGAAAGGGTTGACTTGAACTTTGATTTTGAAGGGGCACTATCCAAGATGCATGTAACCATCCCCTTGAAAGAAGTCATCAAGGTACCATCTGTCAAAGAACAATTTGACATTTTTTTCCAAGGATCAGATGGACCCATGGACCCTCCTATAATGTTTCAAGATGATCACTTCAGGGTCTAATATGATGAACGCCCACCTTTGTTCAATACCTTGATAATGAGTAATAAGAGCCTCAACAATTGCATGTTGGACTCAGGGGTTGGGGCTAACATGATGTCCCTCAAGGTCATGCAACAGATAGTCTTGAAAGTCACATAACCTTATAGAAACATGTGTGGTTTTGAATCTAAAGCCATACCTACACATGGGGTGATTGAGAACATACAAATTTTTCCTTAAATAATACCTTGAGAAGATCATACACATGGACATAGTGGTCGTGGACGTCCCAGATGTATGGGGGATGCTATTGTCTAGGAAGTTTGCCTCAACACTTGGTGGTACTCTTGAGATGGACCTTACTCATGTGAACATACCCTTGAAAGATGGAACCACTGGCCATCTCCTGAATGTACTTGTGACTACAACTCATGTGCAAGAACTTAGAAATTATAGAAAAAATGACAAAGCACATGACGAAATCATACAAAGTCTTCATGAATATTTGCCAAATGATATGCCTTTTGCAACAGAGGAAGATTTTGATCAGATGCAATATCCAAATAAAGAGGAATACCAACAACTCCTAGACAAATACAAAGACAAGGAATATGGGACTATAAAGATACTAAAAAAGGTAGAAGAAGATGTACAAATTCCTCCATCCCAGAAGGAAGTGTTTACGACAGAGTCCCACCCTCCTCCCTCAATACAATACACCAGGTTTATTCAATGAAAAAATAAGTACAAGATCAGAAAATATAAAGAAGGAGACATAGTGTGGATGTGGGACACCCAGAAGGGAGAGCCAACCAATGTCAAAGGAATCACTCAATCATGGCTCAGGCCTTTCAAATTTGGAAGAGAATAAGTCAATGACTACTGTTATTTGTCCACTTTGGAAGGAAGAAGGCGCCCATTACCTATCATCAGACACCTCCTCAAACCCCACCAAGGTGGGGGAACTTGACTTCGCAGGTAAGTACAGGTAAGTAGGTAGGAATCTTGCATCCATGTATTATACCATTTGCATTACATGTTAGTTTGCCTTCACTTTCACACTTATGATTGCATTATTCCAGTATTGT
>ML789347.1:257809-275490 GCA_009831015.1 Picea engelmannii
ACTAATATTTTCTATTGAGATCAAGCATATGCCAGAGATGTTGAGGTTCTCATGCGCTCTATGATGAGCACATGTCCCCGAGTTGGAGCCAGATGTTATCCCCCACTTTTAGGGATAACTAGGAGATCATGTCTTGAGGCCCACAGGTCCTAGACATGGAGTACCGAGAACCGGATTGACTTTACCATGGCCTTGGAGGGCCCATATTTTCTCCCTTTTAGTGCCTCTACTTTGTCAGCAGCAACACCATCCATCACCATTGGCTTGGTCTTGTGTCCGAGATGGTTCTTGCTCCATGAGGTAATGAGTCTGGGTATCATGGTATGTGTCACTCTGATCTTAAAAACCTTTGAATATGTGCATTTAATTCCTTTTTTTTATAACAAATGCTTGGATCTTATACTTTCCCACTTGACCATGTTTGGGCAGATTGATAGGATTCCCTAGTAAGCCTGTGTTCATAGGTTCTGGTTTTCCACTGGGGGGGTTTCTGAAAATCCATCGTCCACTCCCATCATAACATCGCCTTTTCATCTTGTTTCCTGCTCACCTATCCCATTACACTTGTCCGGGCACGGGGTTGACCTATCATTTGAGGATTGCACCTTACCTAGTGGGAAGAAGGGGATAATGGCCCAGAAGGTAAAAGCAAGTTGGGAAAAGATAAAATCATTAGAATAAAACCTCGAGATGCCTTGCCCAGGGATCCTTGAGAAAGCAATAAAAATATTCTTAGCAAGAAACAAGAGGGATCCGTAAAATAATAAAACAAGACCTAGTCAGAGGATAGGGGGTGTCATCATGAGCCAACCTATTAGGTCCATGGGTACCTAGCATTATGACATTACCACCAGCTGGTTACCACGCGAGGGTAGTGACCCTTGGTTGCATGGACAAGGGAAAGGGGGTCTCATCACGAGCCAACCTTCTCATTTCGGTGAAATTACTTATGGGTAACACTGTCACCATTGGTCACCACGTCAGGGCAGTGTCCCTTGATTAGCCTTTTGAATAAAAAGAAATAAAGAATAAAAGAATGAAGAATAAATAATAAAATGCAGGAATGGGCTTGGAAAAAATTGCATCCAAGACAAGTGCAACTCACCTTCTATAAATGCACCCACAGGTAAAGCTTTTCACCCTCTTCTCTCATTGCACCCACTTGCCTGGACATCCCTTATTCACATCACTCACTTGCATGGCTCTGATGAAGTCGCTTCCGGAAATTTTCCTCTTCCAGTGGACACTAGCCCAATAGGACGCCCTGTCACTCTCTACAAACTTGTATTGCAGGCTTGTATAATGTCTTTGAGATTTTAATTAGGGTAATAGGGGTTTTATGCACATGTTTAATAATATTGATGATGAGATGTGATTGACATTTCTATGATCCCTGTGACTTATGAGCCCATGGAGGGCGTAGCTGTTGATGTGCAAGATCATGTTCGACGAAAAGGTACCATGTTGGACCGGTACACATGGGGAGATGATCAGTTCGGACCTCCATGGGGCTGAAGAACCCACCAGATGGATGTTGGGACCCCATCAGGGGGCAGAGATATGACATAGATAGTTAGAGACTTTGCATTGGAAAAGAGGAGGATGTTCCACCAGAGGCACCCTGGCAGAGGTTGACCTAGGGGGGTTGTGCCTCCTACATTGGAACGTTGACCCTGGAAGGCCCAAGATGTCACCCATGATGATCATGACATCATCCAACCTTGTGGACATCTTGGGAGGTATATTTGGTAGTGTCGGCATGTGTGGCAGGTTGGAGAATCCCAAGGAGGGCTAACATTTTTCTCCAGGATGTTGCATTTTCCCTGGAAAGGGCTAACGTCACCCTAAAAGGGGCATGACGTCTCTCTTTAGATTGATTAGGGTTTAATTTTGAAAATTTAATGTAAAATAATATGATTTTTAGTATTTTTGCCTTATAGACCTTTTTATGACCTAAAAGTGAAATTAGGTCATGGTACTTTATAAATTGAGGGTTTTTACTCTCATTTTTCCATCATCTCTCACTCACTCATTAGTGAGGTCTGAAATTTGTTCTACTCTTGGGTTCTTTGGCTGAAATTGTGAGGCACACTTGTTGAAGGAAGGCATTTTTGGATTTCTATTGGCATTTTTGGCATTTCTCTTGATGGAAGGTGTTACAACTAGGGTTTGCTATGCTATTTCTTGGTAAAAGTAAGTGAATTTCTACAAAACTTGTTAATTGAATGGTTGTATTGTTATTTCTTATATATATGGTTATAATTTGTTGAATAAACCCTAGGTGACAAGCACGTATTGTAGGTCCTTGTCTCATGTCCCCATCAAATTTTTTCATCCATTACTTAAAGAGATAAAGAGCCTAGCCTTAGCTACACTGTTTTCCTCCTCTTCTTTGCTAGCTATTTTACTTTTCTGAGCTAAGAAGAAGAAGATGCATCAAGGCCTAGTCCCCCTACACTTTGATGAGACGATTTTTCTAGGGTTTGCTGGTAAATCCATGCTATAGCAACACGTTGCCTGCAAAACCTTTTGTCTTAGTCTTATGCCACTTTATTAGATAGTCGTTTTTTCCATTGACCTAAGGAAGGAGGAGAGAGCATTGGGGCCTAGTTCCCCTACACCAAAGTGAGCCTCTCTCCCCTAGGGTTTTTTCCTTGAGGTCTTGCCATAGAAACACCTCAAGGCTTGACTCTCTCGTCCTTAGCCTTATTATCTTCCTTGATCCTTTAGCTCCTGCGTCCTCCTTTTGACTCCATTAAGCCTAGAAATGCACTGATCTAAGACCAAGTTTGTGAGTATTATGATTGCTATAACCCTAAATTGCACCACACATGCTTACCTGGCATCAGGCGAACTCATATCCCTTCCTTGCTAAAGCCATGCTGAATAAACTCTTGAAAATCCTCTTAAATCAAGTGACACGCACCCTAAACCACTACTGCATGCATTGGAACACTGGCAGGCCTACTACTGCACACGTTAGAACGTTGGCTGGCCTACTACAGCCCGTGTTTACCTAAAAAAGCACAAAAACAGGAAAGTTTCTGATGGGACAAAAAGCTATGGGTCAGTTAACTGAAACTCCCAACCATGCATGGCCGAGAGTTCGTCCAAAACCCTAGCTCCTTCTAGCCTATAAAAGAAGGGGTAGGGGTACTATTTGGAGGAGGAAAATCATAGAAAAGAAACTTTTCCCAATTGCCGAATCCATTTGTCCCAACCCTTTAGCCTTTCCTCAAGCTTAAGGAGAATTAAAGCAAAGCAGTTGGAGGACAAAGAAGAGAAGGAGCCCAGGATCAGGATCAAGGAACGGTGGCCAATCTCTATCATTATTGTAAGTTGATTCATCTTGAGATTAATAAAAGAATACTTTTACTGTCCCAATGCATGAGTTTTATATGTTTTATTCGATTTATGCTTAATCTCTAACCCTCTAGTAGAAAAATAGCATGCATGTGTAGTGTTTTGTCTTGATTGAAGGATTGTCTTTGGAAGGAGAAGCGCAAGCAAGTGGACAAAGCACAATGGAGGATCTACACCAAACATCAGTAAAAAGGTTAGTAGGCCCTTTCCATGCTTGTATGTGAAAAGGGGGTTTGAGTTTTGGGGTGATAGGTTAAAAGTGATTTTTGTAAGGTCATGATCTGCATGCAAGTCTAACCCTAGCTTGCTAGTCTGTAGGGTATTATTTCCCAACAAAATAATTGGTGACTCACTGGGGATTTACTCTTTAGGGTTTTCCGGATTTAGTTGAAGGTTTTTGGGTAGTTTAAAGGATTAGATTTTATGTTTCTTTGCATGTATATTTGTTGTTAGGTCAGAGATAGCAGGGAACCTGGTTCTTTATACTAGTTTTTCCTTGACTGTTGCTTGACAATGATTATCGAGACACACAAAGGTATGTGCGGCCTGCAGAAGACCTGCCCGCGTGTAACCCACGCCCTAACCTTCTATAGCCCGTGTTTGAACGCTTGTTGTAGGGGTTTCAGTAGCGTGTAGGAGTCAGAAAGCTTGAAGAGGCAGTCCTCCTCCTCCCTGTCAGAATTATACATTCTCAGGGGGCTTTCTGAATCATGTCTGAGTCTTGCTGGTTCATAGTCTCGTCTCAGTTTGTTTGATTTCTTTTTGTTTTTCTTTGCAATTATTTTTCTTTTCTGTTGGAAGAAGCATCCAAGCCTTCAAGAGACCCTGGTTGTCAATACCAGAGGTGTTTTCCAGGTCTGGGATGCCTATGTTTAGTTTTGTCTTAGCATTCATACATACATGCATCCTGTGCAAGTTCATCCCGCGGGACCCGCACCCTGTTATAGCTCAGCACGCGTTTGCACACGTGTTGTTTCGGTGACAGTAGCGGGCTTGATTGGGTGATTTTCAATCAGGGTGGGGTAGTCATCCCCTCCTGTGGTGATAAGTGTTCCTCTCGGGATTTTGAGTCTAGGGTGGCACAGTCAGTAGGTTAGGGCCTCATACACTTAGCTTGTTCTTTATTAGTTGATTATTGATAGAAAAGATAAAAAAGAAAGATTTTGTTTTATGGTTTTTAGGCAAGCATAGGAGTCGGTGCTTTCTTGATTGCCATTGTGCATCTTTGCTCTGGTTCTTTGCAATCTTCGCTTTAAGACATAATTTTATTTTGTTTTCTTGGTTTTGTGCTTGTCGGCATTTTCCCTTTGTTGCTTCATTTAGCACTTAAATAAAAAAAAAAAAAAAAATATCCTTTTTCATTTGCTTCTTTGTTTGAAGATTGTGTTGCTGCATCAATAGCTAGGAAGAAGCCTTTTTGTTCATAAGTTTTTGCAGTACATTTAGAGCATAAGTAGCTCGCAGATTGAGTGAAATTCCTTTATGTTTGCTGCATGAAATCTTAGAAAATTTGAAAAGAAAAAGAAGTCTTTCTTGTTGAAAAGTTGCGGATTTTTGCATTTTTTGTAAAAGTTTTTGTTTCCAAGAATTTCTTATTCATTTTGCTTTGAGTCTTTACACACCATCAGTTTCACCTTCATACCTTGTGATGTAAAAAATCCCATTAAAATCAACGCTAATTTAAAATCTATTAGACTTTTTGTTTGTAGGGTTCATACACTAGCTCAGGACTAGGGCCTTGGAATAGGTTGGAGAGTAAATTCTCCAAGGCCACTCAAAAACAAACATTGGAGTCTGTGATAGGGAGTGTAGAAGTCCAGTTACGTGAAAGTTATCTGGGACCCCCCTCTAACACAGGGGATAAACATGAGTTCATGTAAGGAAAGGTAGCGGAGATAACCCCTCCAAAGCCGGACCAAACGTAGTGGAGAACACATATCGAGGATTTGTTGAGGGATTCCGTCGTTTGCATTTTCCACGGAGCTTCATGGGTCTCAAATCGATTCGAGGTCCTCAGTTGTCTTCTGGACCATTTTCTCTCAATACCCTTGACAGGTTTCGGGCTTGATACCCTGCTCATTGTGGTCTACCCGACTATCGACTCTACCCGCCTGGTGACTGTTCGCGTGCTGGAAAACTAGTTGCCAATATTTTCTAGGGACATACACAGGTGACTACGGGGGTATTTCGCGGTGCCTAGGACAGACATCGGGCCATTCTTTGCAGAGTATACCCGGAGGGTGATTCCGTATTCGAGTTGCACTTGCACCGGTAAGTTGCTCTAGTGTTGGTTGTTGTAACTATTCTTCAAAATAGTTAGTGATTTCTTGTCTTATCTCATAGGGGCTTCTTTTTAGTGTGTGTTACTGTTTGAACATGTAGAATACCTTAGCGTGTCATGGATCTTCTCACACAGTGGAGGATTCAGAGCTCCGCTGGTCACAAAGGCTTCTGGGCCTGTCGCCGGTTATACTGGAGCCACCCCCACCACCATTGAGGTGGAAGCTAGACCAACAAGGGTCTTTTGAAGCAACCGGGTTACCAAGCATTGAGCCCGAACAACTCCCAGAGGGATCAACCACCAATATTGGTTCGGTTGAAACCCCAACCACTGATACTTGGCCGCAAGTTATTGTGCCAATTCAATTTTACGAACGCCTATCAGGGCCTCACACAGTTATGGAACCAAACTCTGTTACTTCTTCTGGGATTTCTTCCATTCCCACCACCGTTGCTACCACAGGAGAAGCATCTCCTAACTTGCTGACGTTGGCCCGAGCCACTATGGTCTCGACCGCAACTACATCGCATAGTGGACTGACCCCATCTATCATGGCGGCAACCAATCCCTTCACACCTAGTGCGACAGGCTCTCCGTTTTCATACGGGATGCCTAGTTCAGGTACAAGTCCTGCACTCACTCACTCCACTTTACAGAATTTGGGTCTGGGGGAAGGGAGCTCTAATGCTCCTTTGCAAGGTCAACTTGGGGGAATTCCTGTCCCTTTCAATGCTTTCCCTTACACTGGAGGTCATATCTCTCCTTTGTCCCCTTCACTTGGTGGTCTGCATCAGCAGTCCACCGGGCAACCTGCACACACGAGTTCATTTGGAGCCAGGAGTCAAGGAACACCTGTGCAAAATATGTTGGTAGGTTCGTCACCGTTTGTTTGGAACGGGACATTTGGTAACAACACTTTCACATCCACTACTTTCCCATCTGGGGGCACTCCCATTTTTGGATAGTCTACTCCGGCACAGGGTACTATTCTTGCGTCGGGGGCACATATACCAGGACCTTGGAACTCAGGACAAGGATCCGTTCCTTCCTCTGGAATGTCGTTCTGGGGTAATTCTTTCCACAGTCAATGGAACCCCGGATAGACTTCTATGCCTCTCCCATCAGGACCGACATGGGGTAATCCTTCCCAAAGTCCATCAAACACAATGAATGTCCAACATCCTATGTCCTTCATGGGGAATCAACCAATGATGTCTCCATAGATGTAAAATCCTTACGCTGGTCAGGGCCATGGTTTCTACCAGAATCTGGGTCAGCAGCCAAAATTTTCCTGGCAACCTGGTGCCAGTCAAACTCCAGGACCCTTTTTCCCAGGCTATCAGCAGCAACCCAAACTACCATTCCTGGTGACGTTACACTTGCCATATTTGACAAGGTTGTTAAATGATCCTATCTGTCACGATCCGCGTTGGCCTCCTATGCCAATGAAGTTGCCTTCGAACATTCCAAAGTTTGAGGCCAAGCGTAACGAAGATCCAGGTGATCACGTGACTACTTTCCATCTTTGGTTTTCATCTAACTCACTGAAAGATGACTCCATCCAATTGCGATTGTTTCAACGCACTCTTATCAGGAGTGCAGCGAAATGGTACATAGAGCTTGATCGCTCACGATACTCTTCTTCTGGCGAACTGGCGATGGCCTTCCTTAACCATTTCCAGTTACCTGTGAGATACGACGTCGGCACAGAGTTTCTAGCCAATTTCGAACAGACAACAACAGACCATATCTTTGATCATATCCAAGAGTGGAGACGCCAAAAGAGTCTAATCAAAGTACCAGTCCCACCAGCATTTCTGCTAGAGTGGTTCCTTAAGTATTTAGTCCCACAATTATCCAAAGACGTCGCAATTTCAGGAGTTTTCTCTGAAGAAGATGCCATCATGAGGGCTCAACAGTTTGAGCTTATCTATTCTCAGTCTGGTTTATTATACAACATCCTGCTAGATGCTCCATGATCAATACTAGATAAAACTAGACAGAGAGCTGGACCACATGCCGACGACATTGTTGGCTCAACACAAACCAAGCCCGCTGAGCAATTGATGAAGCAATTGCAACAATTATCTATCCAATACTCAGCGGCCCACCAGACTACTATTTTGGCTGCTCTTCCTACCCAAACGTCGGAAGTACACTCTATGCAGACGACTAACCCAAAGACCACCCAACAGCCTGAAGGGAAGAAAAAACAAAGAAAGAAGGGTAAGGGGGAGAAAAAACCCACTGATAATGCTGGCGAGGGCACCACATAAAAGCAGAAGGCGAGGTATCTGTGCAACTTGTGTGCGGAAGACCACCTGACCCATCTATGTCCTCAACTTGTAGAGGCCCAGAATTTTGTCACACAACAACAACAAGCCGTGTTGACTAATCCCTTTTAGCATGGGAAAAATTTAACTCAAGCCTCTATGAGTGCCGAAGGGGGTAGCTAGGAAACCTTCCCTCCCCCAAATAATTCCTCTTCCGCGAACGTATATATGGTTAGGGGTGATGCTTTAATAATGACTAGAGCGCACGACTATAGTAAACTAAGTGCCTCTGAGAAGGGAAAAGAATCCAAACTCCCATCTCTTCCTCTACAGATTGAGAAGATGTTGGAAGAAACGATGACACGCATTCCAAAAGGTGCATTTAAGAAAGCTTCTCACAATCCAAATGCAAGGGCTGCCCAGAATTACTCTATGGTGGAAGATTTATCCCAAACCCCTTGTGCTATGTCCGCTTTGGAGGTCCTCCAAAGCTTCCCTGCTCAGAGAAAAGCCTTGTTGACTACTTTAGGCTCTACGGAGACTTGTAACCCGGGTACCATCATGTTATATACGACTGACTTAAAACCTCATCTGCCTTACCACGTTGCATTTTAGATAGTAGTGGCTCATCCCACGAAAACTTTTACATGGAACATATTCCGTACAGTGGTCGACAAAGGTGCCTCAACATGTGTTATGTCGTTAGCATGCTGGAAAGCCATTGGTCAACCCAAGTTGTCTCCATCACCTACTCTCCTCACTGCGTTTGACGATTGTTCTTTCCGACCACATGGAATCATTCCTTCTTTCCCTGTGCAGTTAGGAGGGAAGACCATGTGTGTCGAAGTGGAGGTAGACGATGCTCCCCTCGACTATAACCTCTTGTTAGGTCAGAGTTGGACTTATTCTATGCAAGCTATGGTTGCTACAATTTTCTGAGTCTTGTTGTTTCCACACGAAGGCCGGATAATGACCATCGATCAATTATCCTTCTCTAGACCTGACCCAACTTTGGGGGCATCAACGGTTCCCATTATAGATAATCCTCAAGTTGGTGTCGTTAACATAGGAGTTGGTTTGTGTCCATCTTTGATGGGTACTTTCGATTACCCACCTCCTCATGGCGACGTCAAGTTTATATCGACTCACCACAAGGCTGAGATTTTTCACGTCTCGTCGTTCCACACGACTTACTTTCAGGATCCATGGATTCTTTCTTCCCCATCAGCCATGATGGATGAGACAGGGTACTTCGGCATGTCCATGCCCTTGTCGGCCATCGAAGTAGCGTACTCTTTAGTCCAGCAAGCTTCAGCTAACCCTGATCCGACTCCTGTACAAGAGTTGGATCCACTTCTAGAGCCTATCTGGGCTTAGGGTTCTCTTGCTACCACTGATTCGTTAGACTTAATCTTGCCTTCTGATGAAGCAGTAATCGAAGCAATGACTAGTCTGGACAAACCTTGGGAAGATCTTCATCACAGATCATATTTCCTCCCAAATTTAAGTCGAATCAAAGCAGGAGAATTCACTGTGACTATGACTGGAGATAGGTCTTGTCATACTAATCCCTTAGCTACACACAAGATCTATGCCAAGGGTAGTATGGCAACTATTTCTGAAATGATACCTATCAATATCTCCAGAACCCCTGCCGTCATAGACAATGTTTTCATCGGAGCATACAACTCCCCTGAGGAGATGCTAGGCATCGACGCATAAAGTGTTGATCATGAGCTAACTTTGTTTTTTCTCAAGCTCGCTTTGAGATCGAAAAGCAACATCCGACGAGACTGCATTTATGCTTTTCGATCTCGTCCAGATTAACTAAGAAAAGTAACCATTATGGAGTCTTCTTTAAGCCCTTTTCAGACACCTTAAAGATGAAAAGATTGTCGAGTGACCTGGTTTCTTCACACTCGTTAAATTGGTCCAGAAGAATGTTCCTTAAACGGGTCTCCTTTTAAGCCCTTTTCAGACCCTCTAAACATGAAAAGATTTTCGAGCAATCTTGTGGCATTTCACGCTCGTTAAACTGAAATTTGAAGTCACGTCTGTCCGGCGGTAGTTTACCCCCTTTTCAGTCCAGACGGTCAACTGTATGAACAAAGGAGCACTCTATTGAATTCCCATTCTTTAGAAGAGTATCCTCAGGTATAATTTTATTCCTTTTTCGGGCATGAGGGACTAAATTTACGAAAAAGAAACCCCCCCGGAGCCCATAGTTAAGCTCTTTTCAGACTCCCTAAAATTGAAAAGATCGTCGAGTGACCTTATTCTTTCACACTCGTTAAAATGGTCCAGAAGAACATTCTTGACGGAGTCCATAGTTAAGATTTTTTCAGACTCCTTAAAAGTGAAAAAATAGCCGAGTGATATTGTCCTTTTCACACTCGTTAAAATGGTTTTGAATTGACGTCTAATCGGTGCTAGTTTATCCCTTTTTTGAACTGACTAGACTATTGACGAAAAAGGTACCTCAATGGAGTTTCCTTTTATGCTTTTTCATACTCTCTAAATATGAAAAACCACTGAGCTTACCTTCTCTGGGATCGTTAAACTAACATCAAAGGATGTTACCATTGTGTGTTCTATCAACCGCATTTGCATCCTTTACCCATCACCCTAGTAACATTTTTCCTTTGCGTCTTAACACCTTTGGCCACTGGAGGATTTTTCCTGAGTATCATTCTCCTAGAACATCAGTCTTGTCCTTGTGCCTTGATCTTGTATGTTTGTTGTACTCGTTCCTCCATTGTAATGTAATCTTCCTTTATTCTTTTTCAAAATCATCAAAAAGAACAAAAAAATCAAATATACCCCAAAAAGAGGATGGGAAAAGTATTTTCTTTATTGGCAGCATAATGAGTCTCCCTTGGATAAAGCACATCTATCCAATTGATCATCAGACTATGGGATGTAGTACGACCTTAGGAATCTTTGCTCGTTATATAGAGTTGTGTCCTCCACCGTTTGGTTACTCTTCCAAATATATGGAGAGTTTGTGTTGCCTCCTGCTTCGTAGACTTATGATTAACATATATGTTGCCTGAGTCTTATCACTTGTTGTGATATTGTCAAAAGGAAGTTGGTCACTAAGCCTAAGTCAACCCCTCTGCAATATGTCTCTTGTCCACATACCCGACCATCCTAAACGTCCAATCAAGTCTTTGTTCGAAATCACTGAAGCCTTCAGTCCAATCATCAAGATTATCAAGTCCATAACCGACGAGCCGTCGAAGACCTCTGGGTAGTGCAGTTGTACACTCATATTACACTCCTACCCGAGTTTTAGAAGATTTTGAAGTTGTTGCTCGAGCTCTGAAGTACAGCCATAAGGCCAAATTAGCTTCTGGGAGATGGATACTTTATATGTATATCTTTCTGATTTGGAGATGTAGCTACACTGTGTATTATTCGCGGCTACTCTTCATAGTTGTTTGACATGGATCTATAGTGTATTTGATTGGTAGCGATGGTTCTATTTTATCCCGAGCATGGGTATGCCTGCCTCGGTGAGACATTTGATATTTTTTGCAGACGACACCTCCTAATTCCTGATTCCTGGGCTCACTCATTTAGCATATCAGTACAGATTGGTAAAGAATTGGTAATGTATTTCGGCCATCAGATGCTCTTATGACCTCACACATTAGGGGGCATCTGTTATAACCCTAAATTGCACCACACATGCTTACCTGGCATCAGGCCAACTCATATCCCTTCCTTGCCAAAGCCATGCTAAATAAACTCTTGAAAATCCTCTTAAATCAAGTGACACGCACCCTAAACCACTATTGCATGCGTTGGAATGCTGGTAGGCCTACTACTGCACGCATTGGAATGTTGGCTAGCCTACTACAGCTCGTGTTTACCTAACAAAGCACAAAAACAGGAAAGTTTCCGATGGGACAAAAAGCTATGGGTAAGTTAACTGAAACTCCCAGCCATGCATGGCTGAGAGTTTGTCAAAAAACCTAGCACCTTCTAGCCTATAAAAGAAGGGGTAGGGGTACTATTTGGAGGAGGAAAATCATAGCAAAGAAACTTTGCCCAATTGTCGAATCCATTTGTCCCAACCCTTTAGCCTTTCCTCAAGCTTAAGGAGAATTAAAGCAAAGCAGTTGGAGGACAAAGAAGAGGAGGAGCCTAGGATCAGGATCATGGAACGGTGGCCGATCTCTATCATTATTGTAAGTTGATTCATCTTGAGATTAATAAAAGAATACTTTTCCCGTCCCAATGCATGAGTTTTATATGTTTTATTCGATTTATGCTTAATCTCTAACACTCTAGTAGAAAAATAGCATGCATGCGTAGTGTTTTTTCTTGATTGCAGAATTGTCCTTGGAAGGAGCAGCGCAAGCAAGAGGACAAAGCACAACGGAGGATCTACACCAAAAATCAGTAAAAAGGTTAGTAGGCCCTTTCCATGCTTGTATGTGAAAAGGGGTTTGAGTTTTGGGGTGATAGGTTAAAAGTGATTTCTGTAAGGTCATGATCTGCATGCAAGTCTAACCCTAGCTTTCTAGTCCGTAGGGTATTATTTCCCAACAACAATGATCAAAACCACTCTCAATACTTTGAATAAAACCCTAACTATTATAACCCTAACCTAAGACTAACCCTACTAACTGAATTTTGTTGTCACCTCTTGCTATTAACATCGTTGTGCAACTATCATCCTACTTATGAGGAATTGAATGGTTATTAAACGACATTACTAAAATGAAGTGTTGATTGTCACATTGAATGCCACGTTTTCTTAACATTTATTGAAGAAGTGACATTGTATATCATTGTTATTTTATAAACATTGACTTCATCAATATTTATTATTCAAATGCTTATATATATATTAGATAGTCATTTATTATATGAAGTACTAACCAAGTGAGAAAGCTTACATATATCTGTTACTTGTTGCTTTGTCCCGAGTAGGTGCATCTCTTTGGTTATATTTCTCTTTATTGGCTATTATCCAGACTATCTGCTCAGGTGGTGACTTGTGAAGGGGGTAATGTTCCTTTGTCTTACAATCCTTTGCTTTCTCAAAATCCTAGGTCACTGGGGATGTCTCCCTTGGCCCTTACCTCCCTAAATAGAAAGAAACATCCTATCGAGGTGACATTGGGTGGGATTGGTTCTAGTTACACCAGTTTTCCTCTTCACATGTACCTTTTATCCTTACGACAAACTGTGTGATAACAAGTCTCACTTGCATGGTTTTTGTGAAATAATACACAACCATTCACACATGTGTGGATGTTCTCATACCCTAAGCCTAGCTTAGTGATTTTCACTTTACATGCACTCCATTTTTTTTTGTCAATGTGGAGTCAAGTGGTAACAACTGATGTAACAATACCAATAGCTCATCAACACTCTCATTTGTCCAACCATGCACTATTTTCAAATTAAGAATTAGAAGGATTGTCGTCAAATGATTTAACTTGCACGTACAATACACAGGTTTTGAAGCATCCTCCGTCAATTTGTGCCAATCATCCTTGAAACCCTCATTCATCATTCTATCAAATTCAATCCCTTCATCTAAGATTGTTGCATGTTCATCTACATTTGTTTCATCTTCGTTTATGTTTGGTGCCTCTACGTCTCTCATGCTTTGCAATGGTATCCTATTTGGATAATTTTTTTGAGGGAATGGCTTATACTGCTATGACCGAATCTCAACATATGTTCAAAAATCACTTGTCTTCTTCTCATATTCCCATTGAGACAATCATTATAAGGACATGCATATTTCTCCAAGCTCTTCTCATCGACTATTATCTCATCATGTGCATGGTATTCATTCGTTGACAAAATTGGTCATTGACTCATCAATTTTTTGCATTCAATTATGACACTAGTATGTTAATATTAATTTCATTTCACTCAGATCCTTCCATACCTATAAAGTATATTGACATAGCATGAATATATGAACTTTTCTTTTGTTATATCAAGCTTTGTAGTAAAAAAATATCTTTTTAAATTATTTTATTAGTTTTTTAATTAACACCTTAGCACATTTATGTGTAAGATCCATTGATGGAGATTAATTGATTTATGCTACTATTTTGTGATAAATACCACCGTTGTGGATGATAAACTTGCATGTTTCTTGACATGCTTCTTAGGTGTGTAGCTCTTGTAAATTAAGAATCTATTGTGAGATAGCTTACACACTTCCACATGAATAAGATCTTGCTACTACAATAGATGTTATGCAAATTTTAATGGTTTATGGATTGGATCCTTTGATTCATTCTACAGAAAACAAATTACATAAAAGGAAGGCAGTGAAGGAATATTTTTGAAAGTTTTTAAAAGAAGTGGTAAGATTGAGTGCAATACCACTTGATCCAAACCTTCCAAAACCAATTGTCAAGAAGCCTACTCCAAAAGAAAAATATCCCCAACCTTCACCAAGAAAGAGTATGGGCCATGATGACATTGAAATGAAGAGAGGGGATTGTCTTTGTCCAAATTAGTAACTTCCTATCTATTTCCTATTACTAATTTCTCTCTGGAGTTCCAACTTCCACTTTGGCATTATAATTGAATTCTATTTTTTATCATCATTCCATCCTATATGTATCATTCTTGGTGTCCTGAAATGAATTTTTAGGTGTGATTTTATGAAATTTGCAAAGAATCACAACTGCCTACAATTTTATTCAAATCATCCAAAAAGAGAGCTAAATCTAGGGGAGTGGGAATGCCTAGGGTAATACTTTCCATGTATGATTCAAGTTGCAGTTTCATTTATTGAGAAATTATTTTGATTTATTGTGTGAGATTGATTGATCTTCTTGGCTAATATGTCATCTTTTTTTTTCATCTGTGATTTTTGAAAACTATTTTAACATTATTTCGTTTTGTATCCTGAGTTGAAGGAAAACTGATATGAAATGTACAATGTTGGAGGTGAAACTTTTTGAATTATCGAATAAATATTACATGCTATGAATGCAACCACAAGTGATGTGAATATGAGTACACCAAAAGTCTTGAACGAGGTAATGATGGAAAATGGGCTGATAATTCTCAACAGTCTTCACATATAGACATAATATTGGAGAGACCTTTTGACTTTCTTGTCACTTCAAAAGATTGGAATGATGACTTTGATGATATTAAATCAGATGGGGTAGAAGTTGTTATATTTTAAACTGTAAATAGATTTAGAGTTACATATGTCCCTGTAATGAGTGGGGATAAAGGAAATAGAAAGGATGGTCACTTTGATTATGATTTGTTTTACTTTGATGATCCACCCATGCATGGTAATGAAAGGAGTAGGGACTAGAATGATACTTCTGGTTGGAAAATAAAGCATGGTAATTAAAGGATGAAAGATCGGAATGGTACTCCAAGCTGGAAAGAATGGGACAATGGTGGGGGTTTGGAAATTGGTGGGAGGCCATTTCCACCCAATAGTAGGTTGGATTCCTTCATTGACTTTGGTGACTTCGAAAAATATGAAGACAAATATGTTGGTTCCTCTACCTTGAATGATACAATAATCAATATGACATATAAAAGAGATAAAATACCTTCTATCAATTCTAAAAAAAGTGAGAGAGTTTAAAATTTTGATGATGGTCATCTAGTTGGTTATCAAGGAAAGGCCTCTTAGAATTTTAAGAGGCCATTTTTATCTAGCCCAAGAAGAAGGCCCTGAAAAACTAATGACATTTCTTCAAACTTAGAATCCAATGATGATGAATCTTTTGAATATGATGATGATGGGAAAAGTAGAAAATGATTAATAAGTCAATATATATAGGAATAAGAGGACATGAAACAATGAACAAAAAATATGAGATGGATTCTTTTGGGGGTATCCTTATGAATTTGATGATGAACTTCCAGATCTTTTAAGAGAAAATTTCCTACTAAATTAAAGATTTATTAGTGGGCAAGTCTGCTCTGAATTTTCTATGATGTCAATTTGTAATGCAAACTTTCTATGAAGACACATTGAATCCCCTACTCCTTATGTTGCTTGTATGTTTTAATAAGAATCCTAAGCCTCCTTACATTAACTACTTCCTTGATGAAATGTGATCTATTGACAGAAGCCATAATAGCCCAAATAACTCCCCAGTGAAGTTCTATTACCTAAAAGTACTATTTTTTTCTTGGAAAATAAGTATGGTCATCCTTAGTTGGTACAATCAGTGTGCTTACAGGTCAAGACCCTTGGGTGGGTTTCAAAGCTATTTTGAGATGTCAGAGGCGCTCATTAGGAAACTACAGGAAATACATGTGTTCCTTATAGTTGATTCATATGATAGGGACAATAAGGGCATATGGATTTTGGGATGGAAAAGTGGTTAAGATCTCAGAATGGGAGGCATTTACGCAGTAGAATGGAACATCTATAGGAAGTGGGCAGGTATCCAATGTATCTAAGACAAATCAAGTGCCTACCAAAAAATGTATCCAAGACAAACCAAGTACCTACTAAATTAAATATTTATTAGTGGGAGGTATTCTTTGAAGTTTATGTGATGTCAATTTGTAATGCAAACTTGTTGTGAAGACACATTGAATCCCCTACTCCTTATGTTGCTCGTATGTTTAAATAATAATCCTAATCCTCCTTATATTAACCACTTACTTGATGAAATGGGATCTATTGAGAGAAGCCACAATAGCCCAAATAACTCCCTAGTGAAGTTCTATTACCTGAAATTACTATTTATTTCTTGGAAAATAAGTCTGGTCATCCTTAGTTGGTGCAGTCGGAGTGCTTACAGGTCAAGACCCTTAGGTGGGTTGCAAAGTTGTTTTGAGTTGTTTGAGGATCTCATTAGGAAACTATAGAAAAGACAAGTGTTCCTTCTGGTTGATGCATATGATAGGGAAATGAAGGAAAAATGGATTTTGGGTTGGAAAAGTAATATAGATCTGAGATTAGGAGGAATTTATGTAGTAGAATGGAGCAACTACAAGAATAGTCTAAACAAAGACTCCATCAAAGTCACAAATACCCAGGGGGGCATAGTACAATGGTATTGGGGGGGGGAATAAACAAAATAAATATCACTCATTGAAAAATGGATAAGATTTTACCTTCATAAACACCATCCATTCTGATCTCAAGTGGTGGTGGAGAATCCTGTAAAATGCATGTTCCTCACAAAGGGAAGATTTTTGTTTGGCTGGCCCTAAACAATAAGATTATGATGTGAATAAATTGTAAAAGTGAGGTTAGTAGGGTCCTAAAAGATACTAAGGTTAGACACTCCCTTCCCTCAAAATGACCCATTAGTTAGAAGGAATATTCAAAGTCCTAAATCATCACCCTCCAACCCCACATCATCACCTTAGGTTGTGTTTATTCCTACCCTCCAAGTGTTTATCCATTATGTGGCCCAAACCGTAGTTCAAACTGTTGGATTACTGAGAGGGGGGGTGAATAAGTAATAGAGAAATTTAATCCCTTTTAACCATATAATCCAAGTGCTATATCAATGAAGCATTATTATCCAATAATTGCAGAGTAAATGAACAAATGAACAATCATACACATAAAAAGTACACCAATGTTTTACATGGAAACCCAAATCGGGAAAAAACCACGGAATGCTTTTTCTTATATGTCTTGAAGAATTACATTCATTGGAAGCACCAACTTCCTTTCTTTTCCAACTGCAACTGGAAGGAGGCTCCAACCCCCTAGTTTCTCATGCTACAACCTGAGGGAAGCTCCAACTCCCCAAATCTCTGGCTACAACCAGAAGGAGGCT
>ML789347.1:312521-350156 GCA_009831015.1 Picea engelmannii
AAGGTGGATGTAAGAAGACCTAATAGAAGCTTCCGCTTCTAGAAGGATCTTCCTCTAGATGCTTCTCTTAATAGACATATTTAGTATAAATAAGGGGCGAGGGTATGAGAACCCTAGCTTGGAGATTATTGTAACAGAGCGCTTCTCGACTGGAGGTTGCCCCCTCAAAGAGGCCTGTAAACATTGCTTTCTGAATCAAAGTGCTTTTTTCTATTTCTATTTCATATATCATTTCTGTGTATTGTGAAGATTATGCTGGATATTTTACTGTTATTCTGCCATTTCTAGCATATTATTTTTGTTTTGCATATTTTATATAATTGGTATCTTGCAGTTCCCATGTGTTGTTTAATGGGTTGAGAATTATTTACCAACTATATTTTTTTGGATTTCCTTCATTTTTTACAATCTCCATAAGCAAGAGAACTATCCCAAGATCTCTCTATTCTCATTCATTCATTTGTTTATGAGATAGGATATTGATGGATTTCATTCTAGAGCCATTGCAATAGTTTAGGGAGTTTCTAAATTGTTTTTTTTATGGATTTTCAATTATTTTCTCTTTCATACATGTTGCAAAATTTCCCCATACATTGTACACCCTTTCTCTAAGTAAGTTTCTTATTTGTTAATTGTGTTATTCATTTCCTGACCTGCAATTTCTTGTTTTTCTATGTGTTCTCTCTCTCCCATGGGACATACTTACCTCAAATGAGCCAATTTACTTGTTGGTTTTCTATTCTCTCTCTTCCATGGGCCATATGTACCTCCACCAAGCCAATTTACTTGTTGTATATGTGACTTCTTCCTCCCATCGCTTGTACACCTTTCCCATAGGGCATATGCTCTCTCCGGGATGCAATTTATTTGCTAGTTGTGTTTTTTATTCCTCCCACAAGTTGTACGCTCTCCACTAGCTAGCCACACATCCTCCTCCTCAACTAAGAAATAGAGTTATATCTTCATAGCATTGGGTGAATAAGAAATTGTTTTCTTGTTGGCTAGATTTTTCCTCATTCTAATTTATTGTAAGAGACTTTCACATAGAGTTACTGTGTTAGTGCTAGAATATTGTTAGAGGAGTGTGAGTAGTGTTGGTTCTATCACAAGACAACCACCATTATCAATAAACAAGGAAAGACACGAGGAGTGTTTCTCATTGAGTTGTGGTATTGATTTTTAGTCTTGTAGTAGGGGATTATAATCCCATAATTAGAATTAGTTGGGAAATATTGTTTCTCAAAGAGTTGGTTGAAGAAGATCATATATAGAGAGAGGTTATAGTATTTTATTCTACATTAAGAATCTATATAAGTGAATTATGTGGACTCTCAATACTACATTTATGGATCATCTAGTATTAGAGAAATGTCTAAAGAATTGGAGAAGACTTACATGATAAATTCCCACATTGGGTACCAAAATAATGGAGAAGCATTTCTACTGGGACTGTTGTGGAGCGAAAAACCCAAAATGAAGAACATGGTAGGGAAGATCCAAAAGCCATTTTTTCTTAGTTGGAGAAAATCATTGGTACATTGAAAAGATTGGTAACATATTTGTTGGTGAAGGAAGATAGGAAGTAAACTCAATAGACATTGAGCATGAAGAAGATAAGATAGATCGAGAATATTCCACATGCGAGAAGCTCAATGACTTGGGTAAATATAATTACTTTTCTTCATCTTTCAATCTTCCTTTGAAAGTTGAATCAAAAGAATCCCCATGTTTTATGGACAAGTTAATGTTAAATTCTTAAATATCTAGTTGAAACAAATGGAATTTTATTTTGGCATTTATAAAATCCAAGAACGACAATAGATTTTTTTTTCTATTTTGCAGATGACCGAACATGCTCTGTTGTGGTGGGAGAGATATGTAGATGCATTGAAGATAAGAAATAATCACATGATTATGAAATGGGATGAATTCAAGTAATTTATGAATTCAAGATAGGATATGAAGAGGAGTATTGCATGAAATGGTAGTACCTTTGGAAAGAACAGAGACAAAGGGTGAAAGGATACACTTTTGAATTTAGGAGGAAAACCATTAGGTTGGGTATCTCTTTGGAAGAGATGGGCGTAGTGGTGAAGTACCTTGGAGGACCTTTCAACCATATCTAAAGGAAATTGCAACTTGATTGTGTGAAAATCACAGACAAGGTGAGAACGAAGGCTATTCAAATTGAGTTGGACTCTAATAATGGCCAAGAAGAAGATGGCAAGAGAAAATACAAGAATATGGTATCCATGGCCAAAAAAAGGAGGGATCCTAATAGGCATTGAAAACATTGTAAAGGGGACAGGAAAATGGAAGAGAAGTGATGGAAACTTCATCCAAAATTATGTTCAAAATGGATGGAGTCCAAGAGGAAAGCACAAATAGCTAACAAGACAAAAGAAAAAATGGTAGAAATCATTTCTGATATATATGAAGCCATATTTTGCACCATATTGCAGTAGCCAAAGGTAAGTGGAGATAAACATGTACTATTCTTAATAAAATTTCTAGTAAATAATTGGAAGGTAATTGCTATGTTTGACAATGGTTCTGAGTGTAATATGATTTTTGAAACATCATTTGATGATATTGTTCTAAAAACTCATGATATGGTGTATCCAAGTTCACTAGCATGGTTGTAAGGGAAATATGTTATGAGAATCACTCAGAGATGAAAAATCAAGTTTGTCATTAATGCTAGCTATGTTGATGAAGTAGAATGTGAAGTTTCACCATTATATGCATGTTAAGTGATGTTTAGAACCCCATACCTATGGGATAGGGATTCTACTTTGTTAAATAATAGAAAGGGATAAAAATAATCACTCCTCTAGCAACAAAACAAAGGAATAAAATAAAGAAACAAGAAACCATATTCAATGATGGAATGATGGGTATGGAAAAGAAAATAGATGCCACATGCTTTGATATCCTCAATAATCTAGATTTTGGGGATCAAAATCCTTTGAATGGGGAGGTATGATCTGAATTGGATTTCTAAAAAAATAATTCGCTACCAACACAAACTCTACGATGATCAATATTGGTAAGGATCGAGCCTACGTATGAAGAAGGAGATTGGGTTGTTGGTATGAAGGGCCCCATATCATGATGATAAGTTTCCACACCTTTCATTAAATAAAATAGTAAGGAAATCATATGGAATGTATAGTTACAAGGAGAAATATTTTGTTAAAAAGATATCCCATTTAAAAAAAAAAAAAAGAATCCACGAGACATCTTCTCCAATGTACTAAACAAAAAAAAAAAAAAAAGGGAGAGAAATGAAATTGAGGGAGATAAAGGGTTCAGGATGTTCGACCATCGATATATCCTCTAGCTAATCTATGATCCTATATACCATTTCCCCACAAAGGAAGAGGGGTTTCTTTGGATGAAAGTGATGATAGTTCTAGACTTCCATGAGGATCATGAGGACGAACTAGAGAGCATATAACTTTCCTATTGTGGCATAATAAAGAGCTTGGAAAAAGAAACTTGAACATTGGTTTTCCCATTTGGGTTTCTAGGGTAAACTTGAGGTCTTATGTGATGAATCTCTCTACTTTCTATGCTATTTTTCTATCTATGAGTTTAAAATGGAGCTTCTCTATATTTTAATGGTCGCTTGTGTTGTTTAATGGGTTTATAATTCTTTACCATCCATAGTTTTGACAATAGTAATTTTGTTTTATCATTTATGAGTACCACCAATTATAGAAGAACCTTTTTATATTAACAAAAATGTACTTCTCTTCAATCAATTGGTTGGAACTCCTATTATCCACATTCCTGATCAAAATTGTATTTAAGGAATTGTACCAAAGGATGTATAAAAATTTACAAAGAAATGATAACTCATATTACATTCCCCTTGTGTTTTCATAGAAACAACTATAATGGTTACCATTTAGTTTATGGTTGAATTCCTATGTCAAAACTAGCTTGAGAAGGAGCTCAAACATTTTTTCCTTCAACCCATTTACTTATTTTCCTCTATAGAATGGTCCCAAATAGATTGGAAAAGAGGATATTGACCATGATGGTTTTAGAGTTTCTCACATGATTTATATCTCTACCTTTGTGAATAGGGATCACTTTTCTAACTTTTCGGTCTAAGGGAAACCCATGTCGTATTGTTGGAATGGATATATCTTTGAGAAGTGCATACAAATATGAAGTTCCCTGTTTGAGCATTTCAAAAATTAAACTACATGGATCAAGTGTCTTTCCATTGGCAATATGCTTAATTCCTAACTCTCTCTTATGTAACAACTTTTGTTTCTTTTTCCAAGAAAGTCATGTTGGAATTATTTACCTTAATTTATTTCTTGTAGATTTTGCATACATTCTACAATACACATAGATATTGATGAGTAAAATGTTCAATTCCTTCACAACATGCATTGGCTTGAGTAGAGTTCCTTAGGTCATTAAATTTGAATCTTATTAGAAGGAACTCTTGATGTAACAATGGATTCATAATGAGTTATGTAGTTTTGAGAAAGAAAACTAATTATGCAATTTCAAGTGTGAGGTTGGTTGTACAATTTTGAACACGACACTTGTAACGTACCCAAACCTAGATGAGTAACTCAATTATAGTGGCATATAAATCATTCTAATACACAGAGTTCATGCACAACAATTTAACTCATAAATACAAGCCATACAACAGATAAAACACTTATCTTTTAACAATAGTTGTGCAACCAACTATTTGGGATGGAATTTCCGCCCAACCATAGAATTTCTTCTCCAAATATAAACATCGAGTCACCCTTGAGTTGAGGCTAGCAATCCACAAAAGAGGGTGGTCTCTCTCTATCCACTCACATCTCAGAATTTCCATAACCCACTGATATTGTCCTACAACTATCTTGATTTTCCACCATCTCTCTTCCTCTCAACCTTCCCAACCCAAGGAATGTACCCATTCACTGATATCAGTCCCTCGAGTTTCCCATTCATTTATTAGGGTCTCTTTGGCATAGGTAACCAAGAATCTCTTACTTGGGAACTCAAGGGAACTTGTTGCTAGGAAAACTACCAATGAATAATAACAAATACTTGTTTTTACAATGCAACTCACTCAAGAGTTCACCCTTCAGTCCTAAAAACCTAGATCTTCAATATTCAACTCCAAAAAACTCCAAATGTGCTCCATCATGATCTATAATTCAACCTCCATGGATGTTCCAATTTCAAACTCTCTTTATTTCTCTCTCCTTTCTGCTCATGCACAAAAATTGAATGTGTAAAAATTGTTGTTCCAACACATACAAATTTCCTCCCTTTGGCTTGATTTTCTTGACTCACATACTTTCCCAAGATGATTGGATTTGGGAACACTCAATCATAAATTATAAGGTTCATATACCAATATAAAATTAAGGAAAAATGGGTTGAATTAATATACATGGGTAATTCCCCCTTGGACACATCTTGACCATTCTCTTAGACTCTCCATATCTTGTGGATTAATTTATCCCCCATCTCTATCCATGTCCCCTTAACAACTGACATCACATTTTATTTATTAAAACTTAGAAATAGATTTCACATATACATCACTTTGGTCATAGCCACACATTATATCTACATAAGCATTAATTAAACTAGGGATTATAGTGGGGATGTTACATTCCCCCTCCCATACAATTGTGTGTTGTACTTGTTGCACACTATGCCAATATAAAAATATGCATATTTACACCACTATACTTAGAATTTTATTTTTTGCAATTTCACAACTCCAACATAAGTCCCCCATTATCTCTTGTTCCTCTCAACTCGTCGACTCAAGGGATGCATCGTTCATTTATTAGGGATAATCCAAGGAATGTACCATTTATTTATCATGGTTAACCTAAGGAATGATCCACTAATTTATTAGGGTCCCCAACACAGTTGGCTAGGACTTTGAGATGTGGTTCCAGAACTCTAGCTACTCAAAATGGAGTCTTGCATTTTGTTTTCTTCAAAATTGTCAAAACTTATGGGTATTCTTCCTGCATGTTTTATTCATGCTCCCATGTATAATATTTAGGACCATAGTAGGTCCATCGAACCTTTACCAACCCTATGTCCTTGTTCCAAAGAACTTTGAATTTCCAATCTAGGATGCGTATTGGTTCCACCCGGAAATCCACTTTGTGCTCCAACTAGATCACATTCCAATGAATTATGTGGTTAGGGTCAAGAACATATTTATTTAGTAATGACATATGAAATAAATTATGAACTCTTATGGATGCAGAAAATGCTAGCATGTATGGAACTGGCCCTATATTTTCTAATATTTCAAAAGGTCCACAATATCTTGCTACCAACTATGGGAAACTTTCTAATATTAGCGAACTTCTCTTCACCTTCACTTTTAAGAACACATGTTTTCCCACTTTAAAATATCTAAATACTTTATTATTGTCTTCATAAATCTTCTTCCTATCCTAGAAATACTTTAAATTCTACTTGATCTTTTCTATCTGCTCTTCCATTCCCTTTATCAAATCTGGCCTAACAACTACTCTATCTACTGGATTATCCCAACTCACTGGTGTATTAATACTTTTTTCCATACAATGCTTCAAATGGACTCATTTTTAATGAGTCTTGATATCCATTATTATAATCAAATTCAACTAAATGAATATAATCTTCCCATTTTGATGGTTGATCTATTACATAAATTCTAAGCATCTCCTCAATTATTTTGTTAGTCCTCTCTGTTTTCCCATCGAACTCTGTGTGATACACTATACTTAGATTTAAATTTGTCCCAAAGCCTTTGAACAAACCCTTCCAAAAATTGGAAGTAAACTTTGTATCTCTATCTGAAATGATTTCCTTAGACACCCCACATAGCATGACAACTTCTTTCATACAAATTTCTGCAATATTTGTTTCCTTGTGTGTTGTCTTCACTAGAATCAAATGTACTTCCTTAGTCAATTTTTCCACCACCACCATGATGGAATCATGTTGCTTCACTATTATGTGAAGCTTTGTAATAAAATCCACTGTAACAACTCCCCACTTCCATTTTGGAATGGACAATGGCTGTAACATCCCATCTAGATGCCTATGCTCACTCTTCACTTTCTGACACTATAAATCTAGATATATAATTAGCCACTTATTTCTTCATTCCTAGTAAAAAATATTGGCTTCTTATAGTTTCAATTGTCTTATGATATCTTGGGTTCTCAGCATATGGAATGTTGTGCATTTCCTTTAGCACTACATTTTTTCAGCTCACTAGATTTCGACACGTATATTTTTCCTTTGTATATGAGAATTACGTCTTCTTTCAACTCATAATAATTAAATTTCTGTTGAAAATTACCTTGTTGTATTGTTTCTTTTATTTTTAGATATTGTTGATCTGAATTTTCTATTGCAATAATCTTATCTTTTAGATTAGTCATGTACATGCTAATAGATTCAATATGATTCTCATGTGCTCTCCTACTAAGTGCATCATCCAATTTATTCTCTTTTCCTTTTATATGCTTCATTTCAAATTCAAACTCACTTATAAATTCCAACCATGTAGTTTTGTTGACATTTAATGTTGTTTATCCAAAAAAATGTTTCATACCATAGTGGTCTGTCCTTAGCTCAAATTTCTTCCCATAAGGTAATGTATCCACATTCTTAATGCATGTACAATTGTTGCTAACTATAGATCATGGGTGGCATAGTTCCTCTCATACTCTTTTAATTTTCTGGACTCATAACATAGCACATGATTCTTTTGACTAAGGACTCCACTGAGCCCTTGCTTGCATGCATCAATGCACACAACAAAATATTCATATGGATTTGCAATATTTAATATTGGTACACTTTTAAAGATATATTTCAGCTACAAAAATCTCTCTTCACACTTGGAATTCCATTCAAATTTCACTCCCTTCTTTTGCAAGGAGGTGTTTGGGCTTGCAATATTTCATAATCCTTTTATAAATATTCAGTAATAGCTAGAAATACCCATGAATGATATGACCTCTATAACATTTAT
Organism: Picea engelmannii; assembly: GCA_009831015.1. Classification (NCBI taxonomy): domain Eukaryota; kingdom Viridiplantae; phylum Streptophyta; class Pinopsida; order Pinales; family Pinaceae; genus Picea; species Picea engelmannii. The sequence continues at coordinate 320,551 of ML789347.1, forward strand.
TGGTGTTGGCCATCCTCTAATGGCCTCTATTTTCTCCGGATCCACTGTTATCCCTTCTGCTAAAATTATATGCCCCAAGTGGTGAATCTTCCTTTGATAAAAGATGCACTTACTTCTAAGATTAGCATACAACTTATGCTCTCTTGAAACTTGTAACACCATTCTTAAATTATTCTTATGTTCCTCTTTTGACTTAGATTAGATGACTATATCATCTAGGAACACAATTACAAACTTGTCCATGTACTCCCTAAACACTCCATTCATCAAGTACATGAAAATAGTTGGGGCATTTGATAGTCTAAATGGCACTACGTGAATTCATAATTCCCATATATTGTTTTGAATGTTGTCTTGATGATGTATTCTTCCTTTATCCTCACTCGATGATAACCTGATCTCAATTCAATCTTGGAAAATATTCTTTCACCTTTCAGTTGATCAAACAAATCATCAATCCTTGGAAAAGGATATTTTTTCTTTATAACGACCTTATTCAGTTGTCTAAAAATCAATACAAAACCTTAAGGTTCCATATTTCTTATTCACAAAAAGAAACGAGGCTCCCTAAGGTGACACACTTGGGAATATATATCCCTTCTTTAACAACTCTTAAAGCTGCATCTCCAAATCTTTCAACTCTGGCATGCCCATCCAATACAATGACTTGGACACTGGGAAGCTCCTCTCACTAAAACAATAGAGAAATCAATGTCTCTCTTTGGTGGAAATCCTGATATTTCCCTTAAAACATCTTCAAAATCCCTCAATACCATATGGTCTTCAATGCTTTCTGATTTATCTCTAGTTGCCTCTTCCATATGGAATGCAAAAACTTGACATCCCTTCTTGAAAATATTTTTCAACTACATAGATCAAATCTCTCTAAAAACTTCAAATCTTGGAATTCCTTGAACCTTTTCTTGCTTCCCTTCTTCATCAATACTTGTGATTGTCTTCTTGTAACAATCTAGGACAGCATGGGGTTTTTACAACCAGTTCATCCCAATTAGAGAGTCATATGAACCCAATGGTACGGTGTTTATATATACCTTCATGTTAAATCCATTCATGTCTATCAAACAATTAACCAACTCACTGATCTTCTTCTTAGACCATGTGGCTAACTGAACTAATCAATATTTCTTATGCCTACTCCTTCCACTTCAATCATGGGAGATCGATACTCCTATTTCTGGTTGTCCAAGGATGCATAAATCCTTGGCATGTTTCCTCCCATGTCTTCCACTGTTTCAGCCTCTTGAATGTTGTGTATAGTCCTAATTATTTCCCCATTGTGAAGGAAACCCCTATATAAATGATTTCCCTTGCATTCCCAACATTTTACAGGTTGTTTCCTTGTTATTTTCCAAATGAATCTACAACCTTGTGCTCATTTTTTGTTGACCAATCTTGCTTATTTCCTTGGGAGTTATTCTTGAAAAAGGGTGGCTTAAAACCTTTTTGCCTCTAATCCTTTTTTCCTTTCATCTTGTCATTCCAAGATTTTTGGAAAATTGGCCTCCCCTTTCTCTACTCATAAATATGCTTTACTATCCTTATGGATTCTTCCAAATTTTTCGAGTTATCATATTGATTCTTGTCACTGTAGAAAGAGGGTAAACCCACTTATAAAACTTTGAATTTTGACTTTTTCATCCTTTATGAAGTCAACATACTTCAACAAATAAAATAATCTATTCTCATATTCATCCATTTTCATGCTTCCCGACTTGATTTCAAAGAACTCTTTCATATTCCTTTCATAAAAATTCTCAAACAAATATTTCTCTTGGAAATATCCTTTGAACTACCTCCATGATATCCTTTTCTCATCAAGGTGCTTGTCTTGCTTAAGATGATCCCACCACATGGTTTATTTTCCTTGCAATTAGTATATTTCAATTCTAGCTTCTACTATTGAGGGGTAATCCTACAGCTGAAAATATTTCTTCATTTCCAATAGCCAGGCCTCATCCTCTTCTCCTTTCATGTGCTCACCATTGAATATTTGTCGTTTGATTTTCCTAAGTTCACCTTGCAAGATGTATTCCTTATGTCTTCTTCTCTGTCTCATAACATGAGCCACACTTAGGATTCTCCTTGGCCCCAAACTTCCATGAGATCTTCCGGTGGATTGTCTTGGAGAATGATGGTGCCTACTCATGCTTCTTACTTCCCATCATTTCCATGATCATCCCTTTTTCTTTGGGATCTAGATGTTTGTCAATTGTATAGCACTAGTTTCTTTCTTGGTGCCAGAGTATTTTTTAACTACATTATGCAACATATTCAACCTTTGAGTATCTCTTCTTGAGCCTTCATAATCCTTTCATTACATGTTCTATAGATTTGCACTTCCCTATGTAGGCTTCTCATAGTTACATGATCTATCCTGTCTCTTCTCCCATTTGACTCTGTCTCGGCATTTCCCATGTTGACATGTATACCTATAATTTCTTCCTCATCCCTATAAAATTCCTAAGCATATTCCACAACTCCAGTCCTCATATAAGAACCAAAGATGATTTTATGTACTTCTAATTCATCAAGATATGTGCATGTAATAATTATTGTTAGAACATGCATAACATAAAACATTTCATCAATTAGAATACATGTCATTCTTCTCATAAATTAATGAAGGACACAATGCACCAAATACAACTTTGATTCCTTATACAAATTTATCTCTTAAACAACTTTGCAACTATTGTACTCATTCCTCCATCTGAGTTCTAAGAGAAAAGTTACAACATTTACATGTTGCAATTTTCCACTTATTTACTGCTACATAAATATCTTTATTACTTGCTGAGAAGTTTTAGTTCCCAATTAAAATTTTTGGATGGAGATATGTATTCTTCTTTTCAAGACCTTTCTAGTGACTATTCATTTTGTCAAATTCGAGCTCCATGATGAAAGTTATGGTCTAGAAAAGCTTAGGTTGTTTTACCCAATTTATCCATGCATGATATAGGTGTCTTATTTTTCTTCCTGTGCATTTTTACATACCCATATTATAAATCTGGATCCATGGCTATATTATATGGTTCATAATCTTTCCATAGACTTCTCCTATGCTGCAAATGGAATTTTGGGAAAGAATTTATGTCCTCTAAAAGTAAATTTGTGCCAAAATTTTACCCTTACTATTTTGGCTGTAACTTTCTCATATGAGCTCTATTTTGTGCCCATAATAGATCATTGAATAGTTCTCTCCATATTTGAGCTACAGAGGTAGGGTGTACTAAGGTAGAATATGTTCTTGTGGGTTTGGACTGGCTAAAAACATCGTTAAAGGTCTCAAAATCACCCTACAAGTTAATGACCTTCAAAAATATGAAAAATTAAAAAAATTTCGTATAAAATTGGCTGCTTTATTGTTGTAACATCTTTTTAAATTTGATATGTCAATCTCAAATCAGGAGAAATATCATATGTTGATCCACTAAACCTTCCCTAGGCCAGAGGATCAATTTTCATCGTCGATCGACAACTTAAAACAATATCAACCATTGATCTCTGACACTACATCGATGATCAGTCTATCGACGATTTTCACTTCTAAACCAAACTTGTTCATGAATCTCCCTGATGCCTGATCACAGGCCATTGGTCATCAACCAATTCTCTTGTCAATCCAAAACATCTTGTGAATATCCCCGACACCCAATCATAAACAATCAACCATCAATGAATTCCCTTGACAATCACTTTCTTTCAAAATCCACTGAACCTGAACCATCGACGATCCACCAATGCTTTGCTGATGTGGCATGACACGTAGATGATGACATGGAATGACACATCACCATGAGGCATTAAATATCCTAATGTGGAATGACACATGGATCTTTATGTGGCATAATACGTCACCCTCCTCTTTCCTTCATCGACCATTGACATATTCTCTTGGAAGAATTTAAACGTCACACTGATTTTGTCAACTCTCGACCATCAAACATCAACCATTAGCGGTTGGAGATTTCCTTTGGGCATATGAAACTTTCACCATTTTTTTTTCAATCCTCAATCATTGGTCATTGGTGATTGTTGGCGTAGGAATTTTTGGGGAGTAAGTGAAGCAAACAAGGTAGAGTTGGCCAAACGGAATAGTGTGCACTAGAAAATAAGGAAGACCAATGTGACAAAGGGAAAAGGAAGCAATGTGTGACAAGATTTGTGGAAATCCAACACATATGTGGACAAACCTATCCATGTTACAGTTACGGTTTTGGATTCATATTGTAAGGGTTTTTAACCCATTTTCGTAGTATAAAAAGAAGATGTATGAGGTAGGTTGAGGCATCTAGGTTTGTGTCTTTGATATAATATTTTTGGTGCGGAGAACCTATTTTGGAGTTATTTTTGAGTTTGAATCTTTGTTGAGAGATGTGGAACTCAGATGGAGTCAATCTAGAGATGTATCTGAGGGTCAGGTCACAAGTTGCAGATCTTGGTGCGACACTAGTCCACCTCGCTACTCTCTATTATCCTATGATGTAATGCATGCAACACCATTTTGATGAAGAAGAAGAAATAAAACAAGATCTTTGTGGATTTAGCTCCAAGGGGGTGAACCATGGTTAAAAATCTTTGTTGCAATGTGTTTGAATGACTCTTTTTATTTCTACAATTATGGTTAAATGGTTATATCAATGATTTATTGCCCGATTTAGATAGGCCTACAATAAAATCCATAGAGATATCCCGCCAAATAACAGGTGGAATCGGAAGAGTTTGTAGTGTGATCGGAGATTTGACTGTTTCACCCTTGTTGCATTGACACACATCACATTCAGCTAAAAAATTATGAATGACCTATTTCATACCATCCCAGAAAAAAGAACGTTTTACCCTGTCATAGGTTTTGGTAAACCCAGAGTGCCCATCTATGGGTGTAGCATGAAGCTCAAAAATTATAGTGGATTTAAGTTTTGACTATTTTCTTAAATACAAATGACCTTTGTATCAAAGCTCCTCATTGAGCCAAGAGTACCCTAGGGAAACTAGAGAATTGGACTGCAATTGTTGTATCAAATGCGAACTTTTTGGATCATGTAGCCATTCCTGGAGAACAACTTGGAGCCAATATGGTACAATGAAGGAGAGAGAAAAAATGGACCCTTCATCTTCATATTTACGGGAAAGTGCATTAGCAACCACATTGTCTTTTCCTTTCTTGTAAATGATCTCATAATCATATCCAAAGAGCTTAGTCACCCATTTTTGTTGCTTAGGGGAGGAAAGACATTGTTCTAGAAAATACTTAAGGATTTGATGATCTGTCTTAATTTGGAAGTGTTTCCCCAATAGATAAGGGCACCAAATATCCATGACATGCATAATAACCAACATTTCATTTTCACAGATTGATTTGCCCAAATTTCTCTCGGACAGTTGTTTGTTGGTAAAGGCCAAAGGTCAACCCTCTTGCATAAGGAAATCTCCAATTCCTTTCCCAAAAGCATCACATTCCAAGACAAAGGTCTTTGTGAAATCAAGAAGGGCCAGGATTGGAGTGGTGCACATGACCATATTCAAGGTTTGAAAAGATTGAGCAGCTGTTGGAGTCCAAGTGAAAGAATTATTTTTAAGGAGTGCAATGAGAGGTGCCACAATCTTTCCATAATTCTTAACAAACTTGTGATAATAACCTGTTAAACCCAAAAATCCCCACAATCTTTTGAGAGTCTTTAGGTGAGGCCAATCTTGCATAAATTCAATCTTTTTAGGATCCACCCTGACACTGGCCTTGCCCATAAGATGACCGAAGTACTCGACTTCTGAGGCACCAAAAGAACATTTATATTGTATGAGGAAAATTTGGTGCTGAGAGAGTAGATGGAGAACTCAATCCACATGAACAATATGGTCTATCCAATTTTTTCTATAGACGAGCATATCATCAAAGAAAACTAACACAAAATGACAGAGAAAAGGACAAAAGACACGATTCATGAGGCTTTGGAAAGTGGAGGGAGAATTACACAAGACAAAGGGCATGACCAAAAAATCATAGAGGCCCTCACGAGTTCTAAAGGAAGTCTTGGGAATGTCTTCCTCTTTCATACGGATCTAGAGGTACCCCGAACGAAGATCAAGTTTAGTAAAGAACTAGGCGCCACTCAATTCATCCAAGAGGTCATCAATGACAGGAATGGGAAATTTGTCTTTAATGGTGAGTTTGTTGAGGGCGCAAAAGTCAGGACACATGCGCCAAGAGTAGGGGCTCGTACTAGGGTGGATAACACCTACGTTGAGTAGTTCTTGAACCATTTTCTCAATTTCATTTTTTTGGGAAAAAGGGTGATGATGGTGATGGATATTGGGACAAAGGCTTCTTGGGACAAGGGGAATGGAATGATCATGAACACCACAGGAATGAGGGAGTCCCTAGGGAGTGGAAAAAACCACTTGATGTTTAGAGAGGAAGGATTGGAGGTCCTACGGCACAATGGGTGTCTCAGTGGATTGTATGGCTTGGAGTTGGGAAATAATGCTAGAATGACCTTTTTTGAGAATATTTTCCATGGGATGGGAACTAATGATCTCTGGGGAATCAGTGGTGATGCCTTGGAACTTATATTGTTGGCCCTTCTGGTCAAATTTCATGGTTAATTCCTTAAAATCCATGAGAATGGGACCCTAAGTCCTTATCCATTCTACACCCAACACAAAGTCACAACCGCCCATGTCAATAGAAAACATATGATATTTCATATGGTAGTCACCAATTTGGAGATGCACATTTTCACAATGCCCTCCACATTTCATGGACCCACCATTGGCAATCATGATTTGGAAATTATTGACTACATGAATATAACAATTACTTTCTTGGGAAATGCGACGATGAATAAAATTATGGGTGCTTCCACTATCAATAAGAATGATGACCTTCCTATGCTTGATGTAACCAATTAGCTTGAGGGTTTGGGGAGAAGAGAATCCAATGAGAGCATTTAGGGAAATGACTGGTTCTACTTCAAGAGTGTTTGAGGGAGAGGTTATGACAGTGGGTTCAAATGAAATAGATACAAGGGGAGCCTCAACATTCTCTTCTGAAACATCCTCTGAGATGGCCATAATTTTTTTTTTTTCCTTACACTTGTGTCCTGGAAAATATTTTTCATCATAATTATAATAAAGGCATTTGAGTTGGTGTTCAGCCATTTTGACCCTGGTCAATTTCTGTATCTTTAGTGGAGTAGAAGGAGGAGTGGGAGTTACTAGTTTAGTGCGAGGAATAAAGGAGGGTTTCTGATTTTGAGAAGAGACAACCTATTGTGCTTCCTTAGATATTTTAGTAGCATCCAACCAACTATGAGGCCGAACCATGAGGAAATGAGCACGAATCTCATCCTTGAGGGCACTGATAAAACATTCTTGGAAAAAAACATCAAACATGACCTCTGTACGAAAATCTAGTCGCTCAAAAGTAGCTATAAAGTCTTCCACTGTGCCAAATTGTTTCAACTTTTTCAAACAACCTAGATGGTTGGTGTCAGTGTCAAAGAGTTCATAAAGATATAACACAAAGTGTGTCTAAGCCACAGACCCTTGGTGGGCATTTTTTCTCCATTGCCAACATTCTTGATATAGATGGAGAGCACCATATCAGAGTTTGGCCAACTCATCCAAAATTCCATACAAATAGAAATAATGTTCCATTTGAGTTACCCAGCTAGTGGGATCTGATCCATAAAATTTGGTCACATCAACACGTAGAAGGCGTAGGTCACACTGAAATTGATGGGGCTGAAAATTCTGGGAATGAGAGGAAGTTTCACCTTTGGTATGCAAATGTGGGTCAGATAAGGGAATATTTGCAGGGATATGCATCTTGGCGCAGATCATCATAGAGATAGATTCAAGCTGGGAAGTAATGTCGTGTTTGAGCTCTTTTTTGAGTTCTGTGATTGAGGTGATGATGGAGGAATGAATATTTTGATTGATGGTGACAATATTGGCACTGAGCCGTCGCACTTCTTGTTGGGTTTCTGTGAAATTATACTGAAAGGTAGTGAAGCGAGCTTCCAGGTATTAGCTATGGGTATGGGCCATGATGACGAGGGAACATGAAAAGGGGCAGGTGGGACCACACAACAAATGGGTTATGGGTGAAGTGTATCACAACGATCAGGGGACGAGTTGAATCCAATGGGGTAAAGCCCAAATAAGGGTGTTGGAAGGGGGTCGGGTCCACAATTTTTTTTTTTTGCATAAAAATGATAGGTATGACTACAATAAGGGAGAAGAGAGAAATCCAATGGAATAGGTCTCAAATAATGGTGCCAACAGGATCCTACGGAGTTATACTCTTATCCTTAACATGAAGAAATGTGTATTAATTTTGCAACTCGAATGCGGGAGATACAGTTGCACCACAATATATCTTATCTGTTTTGTTTTCTTTTCATCCCAAGGGTTAGGTATTCAAGGGTTCTATAGAAAATGGTTTTCCCTGTGTTATAGCTCTACGATATATGTGTAGGGTCCAACAATAGTACTCAATCCAATATCTCAAGGAACCAACTAAAAAGGATAGACAGTGCCCTTAGCCGTAGTACCTGAATACCCAGGTACTAGAGAGTATATTCTGAAGTATTGTTCTCAGTGGAACTATAAAAGTCAGGTGACTGATCGGTTTATCTATGGAGGGCTTCAGGAGATCTAAGTCGATCCGTATACAGGTGTTGTCTCATGCGCTACCACTCGAAGGGGTACCAACAGGGGTTACAAGGGTGGCCAATAGATGTGCGCTTAAGTACCACTTGTATTTACTGCGTGTATGAATCCTAGACCATAGGTTTATGCACGTAACAATAGATCTTGTATCTTAAAGACGTTGGAATACGTCTCTTCCCCGGAAAAAAAAATTAACCAACAATTTTTTGTCGAGGAAGGTGCTCTGAGGTAACTTGTAATATTCTAGATATATAAAGTATGCAAAACATAAATAAATAGCTAGAAATGGTAGATGAACAACAATATAACCAGAACAACACCGCAATAATACCAAAATGATACCAGAATAACACTAGAAAGAACACTTTGATTACTGAGAGCATTGTTCACTTGCCTCTTCAAGGGTGCAACCTCCAACAGAGCAGAGCTCTATTACAATAATATCCAAGACAAAAGTTCTCATACCCTCGAGTCCTATTTATACTAAATATGTCTATCAAAAGAACCAGCTATAGGAATATCCTTCTTGAAGCAGAAGCTTCTATTAGGTCTTCTTAAATTGGACTTATTCTTCCTTATTGCCAAGCCTTTGATCCAGATTATTTTCGGCATGAAATGAGAGTGAAGATATAATAAAGAAATGCACAGAGATATCAAAGATATTCAATAATATAACATAAATGTATCAGATATGAAACCATAAACATAAATATAGAATAATACATGATTTCTATTAATGAAAGAAATGTACAGAGACTGTAAAAATACAGAGTGAAAGACTTGTTAGAATGGTGGCAACTTATCTCTGAGAAGAGATGTGACAGCTACTCCCATTTGCAAGAAGATGATTACAATGAGGCTATGAAGGAATTTTTACAATAAATAGGAATTCCAAAAACCCTAGACATCCAAAAACCTAACCCTAGGAGATGAAGCGCCAAAAGTCATGTGGGCCTCGTTTGGGTAAGTTAGTACATCAATTTCTTGGGGTCGTAACTTTTGCATACGATCTCCGTTTTAGGCGTATGATAGCCCGTTGGAATGGTATCATCGAGGAGATTCATTTTTGGGGCTCAATAATGTACTTGAATATCATTGAGAATCTCTATCCTAAAAAACCTTCATTTAGGCCCTCAAAATGGCCCTGAAAGTTAAAAAGTGCTAAAAATAGTAAATTGCCAAAATTGCCAAAAAACTATTTTGAGCCAATTGGAAAAGGTGGGTGGCCACCGATATCCACTTGGATCAATATTCCCTCCCTAGGAAGAAATGGTATCCATTGCATTGAGTGCCCAGGGGAGAGGAAAAAGCGTTTGCTGAATCTGAATCTTGGTGAGTTGTTTGCCTTGCTGGAGATGTCACACTGCTCGGTTTGTGGTAGGCTATCACGAGCATGTGGATGGAAGGGTTGGAAATTTTTAACCAGTATGGATACATGAGATTTTTTTTGCAGAAGGAATCCTTATACTCTTCTACAATCTTGTGGACCTGCTTCTGTTGGATAAAAGGTGCTTGGGCTGAGGCTGTAGTGGTTGCAATATCCTTTTGTTCACCTTTTGAACATATTGTGAAGAAGCTGAATTTTGTAGTATGAGATACTACCTTGTGGCATGTTTTAGGTGGAATAGTAGTTGGAAATACCTATGGTATTCTGTAGAGATGACCCCCCGAAGAAATAATGACACTTCGGGGTCGAGACTCATAAACAACATAGCGCTTCCACATATATAGTTGGCCCAAGAGAACATCACAGAAATCCAGTGGGGAAACATCACATAATACCCTATCCTTGAAGGGTTTGATGTTGTATGACAATTGACACTACTGGATGACACGAAGATCTCGCCCTTGGCGAAGCCACCCAATGTTGTATGGTTGCAGATGTGGTGTTGTTGAAAATCCCAATTGTTTGATGACCTCTGATGAGATGAGGTTCTTCTGGATTCCACTATCAACAATAAAATGAAGTGGGATCCCCTTCACCCACATCTATGAATGAAAAAGGTGCTCCCCCTCTTCAGGATTTGTCGGTTCTTCTAGTTGAATTTCTGCGGTTGCGACAATAGCAGTGGGGTCAACGTCAATGATATGTCCTTTACGAGTATTTTCAAAATCATATTTTGAATCAGGGTTTGACTCCTTGTCTTTGATCTAGACCACCAATGACTATTTTGACAGACATTCATCATTATTGTGCCAGGGGCTTTTGTGGAAATCACACCATTTTCTAGTGTCCTTATTTTTCTTCCTGTGACCCTTCTTTTCCTGTGGCTTGGACTGGTTTTTGGGAGATTGTTTGTTAGGTCTGTCTTTGTCATACTTTAGTTGTTGCATATTTGCAGACTCAAACTCCTGTTTGTTCCAGTGCTTAAATTTCTTCTTGATTTTAACAGCATATCGATAAGCATCATTGAATGATGATATGTCCATAAAATCCATTTTGGTTTGGATGTATCTATGTAGATCCCCACAGTATTTCAGAACCAAATGTCATTCAGATTTGTTGATACCCAGCTTGGTGCGCAAGGTATGGAAGGTATTGGTGAACTCTGAAACTGCTTGGCCCCTTTCTTGCCACAGCGTGGTCCATCTCATGTACTGGTCCTCATAGTTGCCAAAAGGGTAATATTGTTCCTTTACCGCATCCACAAAAAAATCCAAATGGGCTTGGCCCCATATATTCCAGACTCCTATGTAGAACTCTTCTCCTAGTAAGTTTCCCACCAATGTTTGACATGAGGGAGAGATTTAAGGAGTTCGAAGGTGATTTTTTCTCTGTCAGAAAAATTGTGAAGAGAGAAATAACCTTCTAGCAGATTTAACCATTTGTCTAGGGATTTTACGTCTATTTGTCCTTCAAATACAAGAATATCAAAATTAACATGTACCTTGAAAGGAGAGGTGCTTCCAAAGTGGTCGCTTGATGAATATGCGCCTGTTTCTATCAGCAGACGTTGAAGGATGTGGGAAAAATTCTCCATCATTTCGTCCCTCTGTCATGTGAGAGCTTGCTCAAGCAACAGATTGATAGGATCGTCTACTCCGTCATTTTACTTTTGTTCTACCATGGAAAGTTTCTTGGGCATGTGATAGCGATTGTATTCAAGAGAGACAAGCTTGAGACCTAAATTGCTATACTTGGACCTCGTCGGGGACATGCACTGAAAAACGATCAAGAGCAACCTGCTCTAATACCACTGATCCGGATTATTTTCAGCACGAAATGAGAGTGGAGATATAATAAATAAATGCACAGAGATATCGAAGATATTCAATAATATAACAAAAATGTATAAAAGATGCAACCATAAACATAGATATACAGTAATACACGATTTCTATTAATGAAAGAAATGTACAGAGCCTGTAAAAATACAGAGTGAAAGACTCGCTAGAATGGTGGTGGCTTATCTCTAAGAAGAGATGTGACGACTACTTGCATTCGCAAGAAGATGATTGCGATGAGGCTCTGAAGGAATTTTTACAATAAAAAAGAATGCCAAAAACCCTAGACATCCAAAAACCTAACCATAGGAGATGAAGCGCCAAAAGTCATGTGGGCCCCGTTTGGGTAAGTTTGTACATCAATTTCCCAGGGTCATAACATTTGCATACGATCTCTGTTTTATGTGTATGATAGCTCGTTGGAAAGTTATCATTGAGGAGATTCATGTTGGGGTATCAATAATTCCTTTGGATATCATTGAGAAGCTTTATCCTAAAAAAAATTCATTTGGGCCCTCAAAATGGCCCCGAAAGTTAAAAACTACTAAAAATAGTAAATTGCCAAAATTGCCAGAAAACTATTTTGAGCCAGTTGGAAAAGGTGGGTGGCCACTGATATCCACCTAGATCATCCTTATTAATATTGACCTTTATTACATAGAAATATATTATTCTACCTACATGAGGGGTTAGGTCCCTAACATTTAAATTACAACACATACTAAAATTATATATGTAGAATGAACATTATGAATGAATAAATTAGTAGGTCTAATGAATGGTATGATAGAATGTATAGTTAAGTAGGAATAGAAGTAAGAAGAACAATGTAAAACCCCAGGTTTTGAACCCCATTTTAAATAATGTATTGTTACAATGTTGAGAGGCCAGGGTGACTAAGAAATGTAATGTTTTGATCATTATTAATAATAAATACATCTTTGGCTGCTAGACGGACAAGGACTAGAGTTATAGGGGGCTATGATTCCACAAGAGTGGGGTCTTGAGGGGATAAATGTTGTTTCCTATTCTAATTACCCTTTTTTCTAAGGGAGTGGATCAGTTACGTGAGCTTCTTGGGGAAGACCTGGAGGTTCTTGATCTACCACGAAATACTTAAACCCATCCCTAGACTATTGGGGGGGTTGGATGATTTCTCATTCACTCCTTCATATTCTTATTCTCTCATCCACTTGATCATTGGTTCATGCATTCATTCACTTGATCACTCGTTCATTCATCACATCCTTACCTATCACTCATTGATCCATCCTCACCCGCATCTTGGCTTGGGAAAGGGAAATGAACTGCTGAAGATTAGACACGGTATTGTTGGTTGTTGTGGTCGCTAGTGTAATCCAGATATGACTTTAGGCCTACATGTCTGAGATTCATTGGCCTATGTCCAACGTTTTTCATAGTTGCGAGTCCTAAGAGTTCCAACATTGAGATTCTCGACCAGTTGCACTGGAGCCCAAAATAAGGAGAAGGATTGCCTGAGGGACTGTGTGGCAGAGAAGGGTGGAGGTCCATTATCTTGGGTGGTGCAAACTAGATAGTAGAGATTTGGGTACTTGTATTGTTGTGAGTGTTGGGAAATCCTGTGAGAGCTTGAGTGTTGATTGGTTTGGGGAAACCAAGTAACAATCTGGAACCGTCCTTATGAATTCATAGCCCTGACTCGAGGGTGACACTATTGTTGATATTTGGAGCAGTAATGTCTATGGTTGGGTGGAACATCATTGGTCTGCAATGAGTTGGTGCCATCTTTATAAATATAAGTGTTATTTGTTATGGTATTATTTACCTGTATATGAATGTATTCCATTGTGTATTTATTTATTGTTTAATTGAATCTTTAGAATATGCATGCTTACTGGTTATTGTTGTGTATGTCGTTAAATCTTTTCTTTTATGCGTCTTTATAATTTAAAAGGTATCGATAAGAGAAAGAAGTCCAAGGGTGGGCTTGAAGGTGGCGTACCCTGACCTGTGGGTGGCCGGGGCATGTTACAGATTGGTATCAGAGCTTCTGGTTGAAACACCAAGCCGAAATGGGTTGGGTCTATTGGTTAGAGTCTCGTGGTCAAGATCAAATTCTGACCATGAAGTTGAAAACCTCAGAAGGAATGGCATTGCAGAATCTATGCAGGAGCTAGAACATCAGAGATCCTTTGTAAGAATTCGAAGGATCATGATCATCCCCTTCGAATTTGTGAGCGATCGCCACTGTGGGATCAAGAGATATCTAGGATCGTTGGATCAGAGGGCAGGGGAATAAGGGTCATCCAAGGAAAGCAAAACAAAGGTTAAGTCACAACCGTCAAATCTCATTGGAGAGAGAGATCGATGACCATGAGGCATTGCAGGGACCCAAGTTTCACGGGAGTTAATTTCCCAAGGTAGTCCCACAATCCAAACCATGGTTTCATCAAGGGGTTACGTGTCAACGTTAGAATAATTTTGGGGCGAAAGGTGGGTTACTCCAAACCGTTGATGCGTGCCCCCACAAATTGAAAGGTATTAAGTGATGTGACATGTTAGTGCTCAAACATCGAAAATCCAAAGAGCCGAAGTAGATCCAGACCGTTGATCTAAGTGGACACGTGGCAGGAGATCTTGTAATCCGACGGATAACCAATTCGGAAGAAAGATGGATGTGAAAGGCCAGAACTCTCGAAGGCCCAAAGCCTAGAGTTCATCTGGACCATCCATCAACAAGGACATGCGACACCATATCTCTCACTTCAGAGACTTAGTACTCCGAAAGGTTTTGCATAGGGAAGCACTAGGGAAAGAATTACCTGAAGTCCTAAAGTAATTGAGGATCGTTGATCTCAAATAAAAAAGAATCATTGATCTTTGCAGCAATATCTCCCAAAGTCCTGAAGTTCGAGGTTAATACATGTCGACGGATTGGGCAGTTCGGGAATTCGGAGTTCGGGAGAATTGGAAGTGTGCTAGTGTGGAAACTCTTGATGCCCGAAGTCTTGAAGCCTAAAGAGCCAAAGTGGTGGGGCACAATGACGTCACCTAGAGGTGATGTGGACACCAAAATTTTGAAGTGACATGGCTCGCAGATGTCACCTGGGATGACGTGCACACATGGGATGTGTTCCACGTGTCAGTGAGTTTTGAACCTACGGAGGATTGAAATGTTAGTTAGAACATGACGTGTGTCACCCAACTGATTGGGCCACATGTTATCTTCTAGTATTTCTCCATGTGGCAATAGAACGTGTATTCTGGAGACTCAGCACTCTAGAGGAAAAATATGTGAGAGTTGGCATTGGGTCGAGAACTCCCGAAGAGCCGAAGCGATTCACAGTCGTTGATCTATGAGGGACATGCATCAACGAATCGTCAAATTTGGGTGAAATAACTCCAGGAGAAATTAAAGGTGGAGATTTTGAAACTACCGAAGCTCGAAGAGCCAAAGAGATTCATATTAGTTGATCTGTTGGAGGACATGCATCAAAAAATCGTGAAATCCAGGTAAAAGCATTCAAGGAGGAAGCAAGGGGGGGAAGTTGAGACTTCCGAAGGCCAAAGTTTCAAATTGGATCTTGATCGTTGATTATGAAAGAGGATAAGGATAGTTGATATGGTCCTGGTTGAAGGTTCTGATGTTGTGAAGCGCCAAGAAGGATTTGGCCGCGGTTTCGAGGCGTGGTCACCTGGGGAAGTGGTTTGAAGGGAGTGCCTGTGCAGAATTAAATTATGTATCAGCTAAGAGATAACATGGAAGTGTTATACAGTGCATATTGATACATTCATTTTATTCATGAATTGATAAGAAAAAGGACCTGTAACATGGTTTGGATTTTTTTTTTTTACCATATGCATAATTCTAACAAAATTGTTGCTTGCACATTTTGCAAAATTAAGGGATTTAAACACATTAGCTCAGAATGCGTATTGAATAAATGGAAGAACAAGAGGGAACCTCCAAGCATGATAAGGATGCCGAAGGCTAGAATACTAGGGTTGGTAATGCAGAGACAAAGTCCAATGGATGCAAGGGAAAAGGAGAGAAGGACACATTAATAGAAACTGTAAGAAGCCTGAAAATAGAAGTGTGGAGCTACAAAGAAGACAATGAGATACTGATGAGAGAGAAAAGTCATATAAATTCTCAAGTGTTTCAGATCTTAAATCAATTACAGAGGAAAACAAAGAAGGGATCAAACTCAAAGCAAGAGGAAGAAGACAAGTTTCATGAAAGAAGAGAGGATCGTGGAAGAGTTGGTTATTCAAGAAGTGTCAGTCGAATTCATAGACACCACTCACCTTCTTACTCGGAAGGAACATTTTATGCATTGGAAGATCTCATAAGCAGTCCAGAGGTGTCTCCTATTAGGCCCCAGAGAAGGAGACAGGAAGTGGACAATTTGAAAGGAGAGATGAGGAAGCTTAAGCCACCCTCCTTTGATGGTGAAAGAGAAAGGGAAGATGATGTTGAAGCATGGTTTCTTGGACTCAAGAGATATTTCCTGTTGCATTACTATTCATCAAACCTGGAAGCCAGAATTTTCACCTACCATTTACATGGGAAAGATGCAATGTGGTGGGATCAACTGAATCAAGTTGAACATATTAATGAGAGTAGGATCACTTGGAATCAGTTCAAGAAGTACTTCCATAAGGAGTACCTCTTAGATCATTTCTATGACAAGAAAATGCAAGATTTCTTTGCACTCAGGTTGGGAAGCATGACTATGGTAGAATATGAGAAGAAATTATTGGGATTTTTAAAACATGTTGGGTTTATAAACGATGAAAAGGTAAAGATACAAAGGTTTTTGAGTGGACTGCCAACATTTTATAAAGAAAATATTAGGTATGATGAGCCCAAGACCTTGACTGAGGCCATCAAGCAGGATAAATACTTGTATGAGTAAGGATAGGGAAGAGAATCCCTGCAGAAATCTTGGAAGGATAAGAAGAAGGAGAATTCCAACCAGAGGAGGAAAGGATTCAAACCTCCCTTCAATAGGAATGAGCCTAATAGAAGTCTCAAGATCAGTATGCTAAGGGTGAATCCAAGAAATAAGACTCATTGGAAAAAAGGGGAAGACCACCTATCCAATGTTGGGGATGCAAAGAAGACCACCTATACAAGGATTTCCCACACAGAAAGGACATAGTGAAGACTGTGCACAACGTCCAAGAGGCTACAACAGTCAAAGATATGGGAAGAATATATGCATATTTAGATGATCAATAAGCAGATTATGAGTCCAATATGATCGAGGTGGAAGGTAAGATCATAAATCATCTTGTTTCTATTTTAATTTCTTCAGGAGCAAGTCATTGTTACATTGATCCTAAAATAGTGGATAGATTACATTTGGATAAAAGTAAGCTTGGAAAATCAAGTTCAGTTTATCTAGTCACTAGAACCAAAAGGCGAATCCATGATATGGTCAGAGGATGTTCCATAAGTCTTAATGGTGTGAATACAAATGTTGACCTAAATATCATACCATTGGGGTCTTATGATATTCTAATTGGAATGGATTAGTTGGACAAGAATCATGCTGTCCTAGATTTTCATAGCAAGACATGTAACTGTCTTGATGAAGATGGAAAACAGAGCACTGTGAAAGGTGTTCCAAGATCCATCTCTATAAGGGAGATTTCAGCCTTACAAATGAAGAGATGTTTTAGGAAAGGATGTCAATTGTATGCAAATCATGTGGAAGAGACAAAAAATACAAAGGGGCCAAGACTTGAATATTTCGTGGTACTGCAAGAGTTTGAAGATGCATTCCAAGCAGGGATGATTTTAAGGATGAAAATTTATTTTAAAATGTAGAAACCTTGGAGAATCTTACTAATCCTTCATATGCCAACTTTAAATGTTTGGTGATATTTTTGTAAAAATATTCAAATTTCTATGGATTTAATATAGTTTTTATAAAATTTTGGAGATCTTTAAGGTAAAATAATTTTATCCTATAGAATTTGAGTGAATCATTTTTAAAATAACAAATCTCGTTTTTGGAAAAACCATGGAAAATTAGCCCATGAGCGAAATTTAGCCCCTAAAATCATCCATGATTCCAAGAAATACCAGGGTTGCCACCAAGAAGGAAGATAGATTTCTCAATTGATCTAGTTCCTGGAGTTGCCTCAGTGTCAAAAATTCCATACAGAATGAGCACACCACACTTAAAATAATCAAAGATGTAGTTGGAGGAATTGTTGAAGAAAGGGTACGTATGTCCATTATTTCACCTTGGGGAGCACCAATACTCTTTGTCAAAAATAAGGATGGAACCTTGAGGCTATGTATTGAATTTCGAAAATGACTATGTATTGAATTTCGAAAATGAATAAGTATACTATAAATAACAAGTATCCTCCACCCATAATTGATGATTTCTTTGATCATCTAAGAGGAGAAAATATATTTTCAAAGATTGACTTGAGGTTAGGATACCATCAGGTAAGAATCAAGGAAGAAGACATTCATAAGAGAACCTTTAGGACTAGGTATGGGCATTATGAATTTGTAGTGGTGCCATTTGTACTGACCAATGCACCAACTGTCCTTATGTTCTTAATGAATGGCATATTCATAAATTATTTGGATAATTTTTTCATAGTGTTCTTGGATGACATACTTATCTATTATAAGTCGGAAGAGGAGCATGAACATAACTTAAGACTGGTATTTCATGTGTTGAGAGAACATCAGGTGTATGCCAAGTTGAGTAAGTGTTATTTTTATCAAAAGAAGATCCATTACTTGGGACACATTATTTTAGAGCAGGGCATAGTAGTATATCTAGAGAATATTGAAGCCATTAGAGGATGGCCAACACCTAGAAATGCGTAAGAAGTAAGATATTTTATGGAATTAGTTGGTTACTACAGAAGGTTCATAGTAGGGTTCTCTAAGATTTCTCATCCCATCACTTCTTTGCAAAAGAAGGGAACTGAATTTGAATGGATGCCTAAGTGTGAAGAGAATTTTAATCTGTTGGAGGAATTACTTACTAGTGCACATGTGTTAAAGATTGTTGACCCAAATGAAATTTTTTTGGTATGTACAGATGCATGTAAGGAAGGACTTCGGGGAGTCCTCATGCAAAATGGAAATTTCATTGGTTATGAGTCTAGAAAGCTTAAGGAACATGAGATGAACTATGACACACATGACTTGGAGCTTGTTTCCATTGTCCATGCCTTGAGGATGTGGAGGTATTACCTCATGGGGAAGAGATTTGAATTAAGGACAGACCACATTGGCCTGAAGTATCTTTTTGAACAACCAACCTTGAATGCCAGGCAAACAATATGAATGGAATTTTTAAGTGAATATGACCTCGATATCAATCATATCAGAGGAAAGGAGAATAAAGTTGTTGATGCACTTAGAATAAGAGTGCATTTCATGCATGCTACCGTTGTCAGTATGAATCAATCAAACTTGAAGAGCAGAATTTTAGATGGTCTTGTTACATATCAACATTACCTATAGGTAAAGGAAAGCTTATGGCAAGGAATGTACAACAAAAAATAAAGGAGTATGAGATAAAGGAAGATGGATTACTCATGCATAAGAATAGAATCTATGTTCATAGTTCCAAAGAACTGAGGAATTTGGTATTGAAGGAAATGAATGATGCTCCTTATGCTAGACATCCCAGTTACTAGAAAATGGTTATAGTAGTAAGAAGACAATTCTTTTGGTCGGGAATGAAAAATGATGTTGTTGATTACATCGCTCAATGTATGGAATGTCAGAAGGTGAAGGTTGAGCATAGGCACCCACCGGGTTTGCTGCAGCCATTACTAATCCCAGATACAAAATGAGAAGTGATAACCATTGATTTCATAACTAAATTACCCAAGAAAACAAGGCAACATGATTCAATCATGGTGGTGGTTGACAAGTTAACAAAGGATGCTAACTTTGTTCCTATAAAAAAAACCCATACAAAGACTAATATTGCATAAATTTACATGAGGGAGATTGCTAGGTTGCATGGGATACCTAGGACAATTGTCTTGGACAAAGATAAAAAGTTTACCTCCAATTTCTGGAGGGGATTTTTTAAAGGGTTTGGTAAAAATCTAAACTTTAGCAAAACATACCATCCCCAATCATATGGGAAAACAGAGAGGGTCAACCTAGTAATTGAAGATATGCTGAGAATGTACGTGATGGATAAGCCATCTAAGTGGGAAGATTACTTTCACTTGGTTGACTTTGTATATAATAACGGGTATCAAGATTCATTGAGAATGAGCCCATTTGAAGCCTTGTATGGTAGGAAATGAAATACTCTAGTGAGTCGAGACAACCCTATTGGCATGTTTTACATAAAGAGTGTGCTTTTCATTGATGGCAAGAATAACACCGATGATGAAAAATAGGAAAGCAGTGATGAGAGTTTGAAGATTCGTACTTCAAAATATATGAAAGGAGTGTAAAGATCCACAATTCGGATAAGTGTCGAAGTGACTCTTTAAGGATTCAAAGGAGCAGAAGGAAAGAAATCTCAGGAGGAAGAGTGATAGTGGCCATTGGATCACTGATACAGAGGACCAATAATCGTATGATCAAATCAAGGTGCGTAAGCCTTAACAATTTATGCACGCAGGAGAAAGAAATTACCAAAGTTTTGAAGTCCCAAAGTAATTTGAGACCGTTCATCACCAGGAGGAGAATCTGGTTCATTGACCATCAAGAGATACGTGTCAGTAGACCATGAGTTCAGGAGGGAGAAAAGTTTGAGATTTGAAATCCCCGAAGTCCGGAGAGCCAAAGAGTTAGAGTCAATTTCAGCTGTTAGATCATTCTAAAGTGGAAGGATAGGATAAGGTTGAAGAAGGGCATGCTAATATCAGTGGTTGATAATCGAGTTCTCAGATCTATGGTCGACAAGGAATATCGGACCCCCCGGACCTTTTTGCCTTTAATCGTGGGGGGGAGGGGTCTGATTTGGTGGTATGTCACATGTGGGACCCTCGTATGTCTCACCTTCCTGTCAACTCAAACCCCCCTCGCTCATTACCACTTACTACCTAACTCCCCATCCGAGTAAACCATAAAACCACTCATACATACCACCTCCACACTCTGAGGTCACACTCCACTACCTGCTACACGTCACACTCCACTACCGCGCTCTACCTCCACACTCCAATACACTGCCTACATGTTACACCCACGTCATCAAAGACATGTGGCACAGTCAGATAATGACAAGTTTCAAGCTGAAATCAACGTTTCAGGCTTGTGCAAATCATGAATCTGAGTGGCACGTGGTAGACACTTGACTTGTGCCACGACATCAAGTGACATAAGCAAGTTACGTCACTTTGGGAGTTTTACTTTGGGAGTTTCACCACTAGTAGATGCCTAAAGTCCCAAAGGTCGAAGTCCCGAAGTGGACATAATCCATCCGATCTGAAGATCACTTCGGGTGCATTCTCAACCATTGATAAAATTACAGTGGAAGGATAGCGTAATTAGAATAGTTGAAGTGCTGAAGTAAATGGTGGCCATCCATCACAATGCTTGATTAATTCCTAGTCGATGGATTAAGAATTGAAAAGATAAGTGTAAATCGTCTGATCTGTTCAGACACGTGTCTACAGATCATCGACTCTGGAAGATTGACATATGAAAGAAATGAGAGTTTGAGAATTGAAAGTCCCAAAGGCCGGACTCACGGAGGAGATCCTGATCATAGATGTAGGGAGACAAGTTTCAATATATCTTCCACTCTGGAAGATTGTCATATGGGAAAATCGATATTTGAGAGTTGAAACTCCTGAAGATGGGAAGGCCAGAATCAATCGTAGTCGTTGATTTGGAAGGAAGATATGTGTCAATGAATCATGGATATCTAGGATCGTGTGTGGAAGGAGGAAATGAAGGCAGATATCATTCGTTTATCGAGTGGAATCACCAAGGAATTGGATATAATTGAGCATTCTCAATTGCAGGGCCAGAACATGCTCGGGTCTTAATTCTTCTTGAGAGGGCCACAATCAAAACCACAGTTTTGGAGAAAGGACACATGAAGGATCGAGGTAAATAGTGGGGTGAAAAGTAGATTGATTCAAACTGCCTTTGGATGCGCCCGAAATCACATGCTCACATGAGATCATTTCCCAAGGTCATATCGAAAAATGGAGCTAGTGCTCACTAGACTGAGATTGGGAAGCACCTTTTGAATAGGTGTGTGGTCACCACTGACGGTCATGTGGAGGAAGGGGCTTAGAAGCCAAAGAAGAGAAAACGCCTGACTGTAATTGCCATAGAAGACGAAGAGTTGCGAATGCCATAGAAGCCAAAGAATCTCAGGATAAGGCTCGCTAATGATGATCAGTTTCAGAATAACCACCAGATAAGATGAAGAGTTCGAATGATGATCAGGAAGAGGACTCAACATGATTAATACATGTAGAACATAAAATATAATGTGCTTTTTTTATGGTTATGCATGTGGGTAGGAGGAGAAGAGGGGTAGTACCTGAAGTGGAGATCAAATGCGAAGTGTACAGAATGCAGAGGTTGTTGTTAGGCTATAAAGATGTCTTAAAATATAACCTCTATGCATCATCCAAAGGTAGGCACTAGCATAAGTTTTTTACTTGTTGCCTATGTAGGTTCTTACCTTCCATTTTCAATACATTTCCTCCAGAGATGCAACCCCTGCAAAGGGACAACAATTGTAATAAAAGGAACAAAAATCATTCCGTTCAAATGAACAACAAAAGGAACAACAGTCGTGACAAGGGAACGACAGTCATTATATTTGGCCAAACTAATGTTGTATTAATTGAGTTGTAGTACTTGCCCAACTATCTAATTTGTCAACCCAGGGTTCATAAACTGACGAAGCACACGCAAAGTATATGCAAGATTGAAGCGGGACTAATCTAATCTAATGTTTAAGCTACAACTAAAATTGAATCATTAATCTAACACACGACTGAAATTGAATCTTTAATCTAACACACGACTGGAATTGAATCATTAATCTAACACACGACTGGAATTGAAAATAATCTGGTTGCATAAATGAAATTACTCTAAGAATGGGAAATTGTGTAAATGGGATTAATCTAGAAATGGAGAACTACATGAAGGAAAAGAAAGTAAAACATGTGAAGAGTTGAATGACACAACAACATATGTGAGATCTCACCAATGAAGCAATCTTATATTATAATAATCAAATCAATCTTTATAAAAGAATAATGAAAGCATGAAAAGAAATACCATGAATCAAAGCTAAGAATCCCTTTCTCTTTCGAATCCTAATGACTACTCTAATTCTAATTGCATAATCTAATTGCATCCTAATTCCTCTTCTACTTGAATCTTCATGAAGAGAGAGCACTCTCTTTTATACATGAGAGCCTTGAATATAAGATAACCATCTCATTATTATAGATCCACTATTCTCTCAACTATTTTCCCATTATTACAAAATATAATCCCTTCAAATCCTCACACATATTTCTCATATATCTTGGATAAGATATTCCAACCAAATCTCCATGATCTTCTCCTTGGAATGGGCTTGGATTATCTCCTCAAATCTTGAAATGGTGGAGGAAGTATTCGAGAAGTCCTTTTGATTTAATCCTTCACATATTCCTACACATTACAAAGATCACACATTTTTGAGATATATATATATGAAAACATGTCAATTTTCTAACATTCAATCACAAATTCCCTTTTAATACTAAAATGAATAAAGTGGAGAACAATAAGGTGAAACCTAAGTATGTTTATGGAAATGATGTCATGAAAGGTTAATGGGGTGATGAAATGTGAAGAATAATGAAAGGAAAGGTGGATGATAATAGGACATTTCTGAGCCCCAACATACCCCCAACCTAACTTGTTGCATGTCCTCATGCAACTACCAACTTAACTTGTTGCATGTCCTCATGCAACCATGCATGGATCTTCTCAAGAAATATTTGGGATCTGAATATTGTCTTTGAGTGATGATAATGAATGTTTCTAGGATGGGATTTACCTGAGTAACAACTGTCATTTTATTATGGATGGTTCTTGTGTGACAACCATGAATATAAAGAATGTTGGTTCTTGTGTTTACAACATTCATTTTGTTATTTTTTCTCTTGCTGTTATGATAATAATTTTCCCATTTTTTTACTGGAAAATATATGCTATCAATGTGCATAAGGAAACATCACTAAGTATAAGAAATCCGTTTTTTGTATATGTGTGAATCATGCCAATATGTATAACAATGCTTATGAAGCAAAGTGCAACAGAGTATCATTGGAAAAGAAATGTTGATAATTGGTAAATGAAAAAAAATGGAATTATGGTCATGGAAAAAATGGAGTGATGATAGTGAATAAAGTCCCCTACACCCCAACTTAACTTGTTGCATGTCCTCATGTAACGTAGCATAAGTCATAGAAGTGAAAAGGAAAGGGAATTGGATGAGGGAATTTTCCAAATTATTCATTGCTAGCAGTTGAGGAATTACATGATTAAAGTTTAGAAAATAACATACCTCCACTTACCCAAAATGTTGATAAACTATGCAAGAGGCTGAATATGGCTGATGCGGCTGGTGGAGCATGGAATATGTCACTGATGCAAGATCATGTGAAAAGTGACGGTTGTTGTAGCTGGGACTGTTGTCTGCTGGATCAGAGAATGTGAAGTGGAGGAATCTGAAGTGTTGTTGAATGAATCATGGAAAAGACAAAGTATGAAAGTGGAACTATGGTAGTCTCATATGGCTAAAGTCATGCTGCTATAACTTCCGATAGAGTCATGAAAAGTATATAGTCTTCACCCACTGCTAGACCTGATGGTACAATTCTAATCATGCGAATGAATGTGTCGATGTCGAGCATGAAAATAAGTCATTGGATTACTGGCCATTGATGAATGTCGTTAACCAATGTGAGACAAACTCATCATTGATGTCAATGAGTGCCAAGGTACCCGAGTACATCTTGCGAAGTGAGAATGAATGAGCTGATGTCGAGCCACTTGCAAGATCTGACAATCAAGAGACATTGATGTATTCCCATGATTGTCAGCGAGACAACTTGCCATTAAGGCATGCAAGCCTCCAAGTACTCAAAATGGACTCTAGTCTATATCCCAGATAAGGTGTTGAGGTCGATGGGGCAAGACTTGTTGAAAGGTGGGCCTTAAGAAATCCCACACCAGTTGACGCGAGTTCTGATAAAAAGAGTGGTAGGACTATAAATGAAAAGATCTCAGTAGTAACAGTGTTGATGGCAAGGCAATGTAGTCATGGAAAGGGAGCTGGATAGTTTTATTGACAAGGAAAATTGAAAAAGCTAAAGAGATGTATGCAACTCGGAAAGATAGGCATGTATGAAGTCATGAAGGATAATTCAATGGAAGATAGGCTTAAACATAGGGATGACCAGTCTGCTTTGAAGGAGAAATGGAGGAAGACATTCATGACGCAAATGGGTTTATGAAAAGGTTTATGTGTAACAACAAACATCATGATGTTTATGATGAGTAACAACTCTTTCAAGCAGTCAAGAAAGCATGTCTTTCTTTTCCAAAGTTTTATGATTTTTGAAAATCACCTCTGCAAGAAATTCGATTGTATTTGAACCTGAAAAATGTTAGCACTAATCTACAACAAATAGTGTGAGAATATTGAAAACATAAAGTGCATAAATCAATACTAATACTATCAACCGAATGAAAAATAAATAAAATGTGTTTTTACCAGTTGGTGATAGTGCATTTTTTACAATCCTCTTTGTGAATACCTGGTGAAGTGATTTCACAATAATTTTAGTATAAAAAGAGAAAAATCATGATTTCAATGATGTTTTCAGGAAATGTGAAAATCCAGTTGCAATTTTTTATTTTTAGAATGTTTGATTTGAGTTATTTATTTATTTATTTTTATACATGTGATTATTTCTAAGTTAACCAGGAAAATAAAAAAATTCAGCAAACTAGAAAGATTTTGTTTTAAAGTTTTAATTATTTTTTAATTTGTTATATTTATTATTTATTTTTATTTTAAAATTGTAGCAGATGGTGCTGAGGTGGAAGATATGCATTGACGTGGGTTATGGATTTTCCCCAAAAATGGGTTAATTCCGAAAATGGTGGGTGCAAGATTTGAAATCACAAATTTATAGCAACAACTCCAACACATTACCACTAGACCATGCAAGTTTATTGTGGCATGAAATGGGAATTTAATTTGGCAGATTATGGAAGAAGAAGGTGGCTGAAACAGTGGCACGGATCCCACGACATCCGCCCAACAAATCGAATCTCTTAGTCATTGTTACAATAACATATTATTTTGATATGAATTTCTTTCAAAATATTTTTATTATTGTTTTTGTTGCAGGCTGTTACATGAGTGTATTTGCAGGGTGTAACAACGGACATCAAATGTGATTTTCTCACAAACAATGAACTGGATTGAGCTGAAAGTTTGCAGGCAGGTTCCTATGTTCTAAATGCTTTTACACGCCAAAAATTAGCAATACCCACATCACGGTTTTTGAGAAAACTGAAAAATGGTTGAAGGTGACTATATTGATTTTATCGAAAATCGTGTACAACGTTGACCTGCAATTTATTGGGTTTTTTTATGATAACATAATACACTTCCTGCCCAAAAATCATAAGAACCCAGATCCTAGTTTGTGAGATATCTTCAGTTCATTTTTTTTGAATTTTAATTTTAATTTTATTTTATTTTAAAGATTTTGTTTTTATTTGCATTCTAAATAAATAAATAAATGAAATTAGAAAACTAGTTTAAGAGAACAACATTTTTTTAATTTTTGTTTTAATTTTGTATTATTCCCAGATTTAAAAGAGAAATTTAAACAATTAAAGAAATAAATTTGTTTAGCAAATGGAGATATATAATTTGAAATTGAAGATGAACAATTGGATTGGACATTTTTCATTGTCAACAATTTATCATTCCTGAAACTTCATAGTCACCCTACTTTCAGATCCTCGCGATCGCACAAAGCGCAGAGGAGAGCATACTTATTCTAGCAAAAAAAACTTGAAAATAAAACCCTACCTACACTATGCTAATTAGAAGTGAGAAATTAGTTATGTGTAATCAAACAACCAATGTAGCCATGCACGCAACAATAACAAAAAAATGTTATCTTTGAATTTAGCAATTGGCAGTCAGTAATATGTATGAATGTGTGAAATTAGCAGTTGAAACTGTAAATTTAAAAAAGAAAAAGAAAAACTAAATGAATCTAACCTAGTACTTGCTTGAAACCAACGTTTGATCAGGCTTTCGTAGGTGTAATTTGTCTTACTCATATCATGCTGCAACTCCTCGTTCTCTTGCACACCTAATGATTCTTCATTAAACATGCAAGGTTCTTCGTGTGTTGATTCTTCGTTCTCCTCGGGAGGAGTGAATTATCTTTCAACTGCTGTCAAGATCTCCTCTTCCAGAGAAGAGGAGACCCCGACTTTTGCTAGGATCTGCATAAGCTATTCCAAGCTTAAATTCATTGTTAAATCATGTTTAAAAAAAGGATTCTGACAGCACCCAAAACTGAAATCTAAATGAAAAAAAACTTGAATAAAAGTACTCTTACTGAAACGGAAAATAATTACTCTTCACAGTTGCAGAAATTAAAACATTCCTGATATTTGGTAGGGATAGTGAGGAATCTACACTGAAGCAACTCTATGACCCTTAGAACCAACACATGTAGATCACACTTGCAAAAATTAAAACTACTCTTGCATGAATTGAAATTTGCAGAAATTGAAATTACTTCTACTTAGTTAGTAGGGAGAACATGAGGAATCTCCTCTCAGGAGCTTCTATGTCCCCTTACCAACATGTCTAGATCACACTTGCATAAATTGAAACTAATCTTGTAGAAATTGAAATTTGCAGAAATTGAAACTACTTTTACCTAGTTGGTAGGGAGAACATGAGGAGTCTCCTCTCATGAGATTCTATAACCCCTAACCAACACTTATATATCACACTTGCATGAATTGAAATGAAAAAGAAACTAATACCTCAATCCATCATGCTTCCCTGGCAACGACACCAAAATGTTGGGCTTCCAAGATGTCTTAAAATATAACCTCTATGCATCATCCAAACGTAGGCACTAGCGCAAGTGTTTTACTTATTGCCTACGTAGGTTCTTACCTTCCATTTTCAATACCCGTCCTCCAGAGATGAAACCCCTACAAAGGAACAACAATCGTTCCGTTCAAATGAATAGAAAAAGGAACAACAATCGTGACAAGGGAACGACAGTCGTTATATTGGGTCGAACTAATGTTGTATTAATTGAGTTGTAGTACTTGCCCAACTATCTAATTTTTCAACTCGGGGTTTGTAAACTGACGAAGCACACACAAAGTATATGCAAGATTGAAGTGTGACTAATCTAATCTAATGTTTAAGCTACAACTGAAATTGAATCATTAATCTAACACACGACTAAAATAGAATCATTAATCTAACACACGACTGGAATTGAATCATTAATCTAACACGCGACTGGAATTGAAATTAATCTAGTTGCATAAATGAAATTACTCTAAGAATGGGAAATTGCATAAATGGAATTAATCTAGAAATGGAGAACTACATAAAGGAAAAGCAAGTACAACATCTGAAGAGTTGAATGACACAACAACATATGTGAGATCTCACCAATGAAGCAATCTTATATTATAATAATCAAATCAATTTTTATAAAAGAATAATGAAAACTTGAAAACCAAAACCATTAATCAAAGCTAAGAATCCCTTTCTCTTTCGAATCCTAATGACTACTCTGATTCTAATTACATAATCTAATTGCATCCTAATTCCTTTTCTACTTGAATCCTCATGAAGAGAGAGCACTATCTTTTATACATGAGAGCCTTGAAGATAAGATAACCATCTCATTATTATAGATCCACTATTCTCTCAACTATTTTCCCATTATTACAAAATATAATCCCTTCAAATTCTCACACATATCTCTCATATATCTTGGATAAGATATTCCAACCAAATCTCCATGGTCTTCTCCTTGGAATGGGCTTGAATTATCTTCTCAAATATTGAAATGGTGGAGGAAGTATTCGAGAAGTCCTTTTGATTTAATCCTTCACATATTCCAACACATTACAAAGCTCACATATTTTTGAGATATATATGAAAACATATCAATTTTCTAACATTTAATCACAAATTCCCTTTTAATACTAAAATGAATAAAGTGGAGAACAATAAGGTGAAACCCAAGTATATTTATGGAAATAATGTTGTTATCACTGAAATTTCGTCCGCACAGGGCGACAAGAACTCCGCATCATCAGCACAGAAAAGCAGTCGTTCATGGCACAAGGATTAATTCCACAGCACAACAAAAGGGTCAAAACTATGCAAAATGGCCAAAAAATTAAAAAGCGCTAGGCACCCACTAGGCACGCATGCGCGCACACAACATCTTCGTACTTGGAGCGCATATGCGCGGATGTGGGGTGA
Organism: Picea engelmannii; assembly: GCA_009831015.1. Lineage (NCBI taxonomy): Eukaryota > Viridiplantae > Streptophyta > Pinopsida > Pinales > Pinaceae > Picea > Picea engelmannii. The sequence goes on from ML789347.1 coordinate 349,998, forward strand.
AAAACCCACGCGCCTACCAAACGACGCATTTATGAAACTGGTCGGCCTCCCAACCACTAATGGATCGGCTCCCAAGTCGATTTGACATCAAATCCGAGCTCAATCTGCGTGGGGAGGCTGGTCAAAGACCTAATTGTGCCCTAAAGAGCCCCTTTTCAC
>ML789347.1:425011-435218 GCA_009831015.1 Picea engelmannii
TATGGCGTGACTGAAATGTTTACATTACATCAAAAAGTCTGTAAGAGAACAAAATATTGGGTCCATCCACCCATACAACATCGCCAGACAAGGCATACAAAAAACATTATCTTAGGGAAACTCTAATCTCCCCACACTACGTTGTGCTGTGAGTAGCATACTACTGCACGTACTACACGCCTCAACAGAGAATTGATATTCTATGGCACCCCTACAGTGTACCACTGCAGATGCAAAGGCACGTCCCCCCTCCGTAGAGGAGGGATACCCATCGTAAGGCCCTGGAGGTTCCTCTCAACCTCCCGGAGGCCCGCCACCGGTACTACTGGGTCTTCTACAACTGGGGCGCCGCCACGACGTCCTGGCACTGGTATATCCACTGGGCGCACTGCTCCCTTGTCTGCACATTGAAGACAAAACATCTGTTAACACTCTCTTACATACCCAAAAAAAGACATATACATCAAAAACTTAAAAAAAAAAACTAGACAAGGTATGGCTTAGTCTCTTACCTGACTCGTCCCAATCTTCCCCCTCGGGCAAAATCAAGTCCATACTCCCGCGGAAGTCTACATCGGCATACAGAAAGTCCTCGATCCAGAGGTACTGCTGCCTCAACTAGGCAAAGAAATCACCAGTAAAGCGGAATTCAGACTCCGAGACTAGCCTCGGAGATAGGCTAGTCCACCTCTCCATCCGAGGCTCATCCACTGGTCGTATTGCCAGTGCGATCTGAGGCTGCATCTGAGGGATGCGCTCTAAGAAAAACGAGACTAAGAATGAGCCATAGCCAAAATGTTTTTGGCCATTCCTGCACCGAGAAATTTGTTCCTTCACATTCTGAAGGAACGCTTCACTCCAATTGAACAGTGTTGGCTCTAAACACTGAACACCATAGGCCACCTGTGACCTCGAAGCCAAATGAGCACTAGTGCTACCAGTCACGCTAGTGATAGCAAATGATATAGATCGAAGAGGCAGATCTTGTATATCCTTGATAGGGATCCTACCCCCTACCAATCTTGCTCCCGGAATACAATGACGTTCCAGATACACGTCCACTTGCTCAGGTAATGCCCTCTGCCCTGTAAAATCTATGGGGACCCCTCTTTTCGAGAGGTCGATCAGAAAGTACACATCTTCCAACTCAATGGTTAGGAGCTGTGTACCAATATGGAATCCCTATTCCGTGACGTCCCAAATACCAATCATGTGCTCAAGCAGTAGAACTTCTCTTTTCATTTTTTTCAATTTGAAAAACTTGAGCAAGCCACAGGCCCTCAAAGCGGCCCGCGTACGGGGACTCCATAGAGTGGCTAAATCATCCATCTCGTGTTCCCTCTCTTTCCATTCAATCATGATTGCCGAATACCCTACAAAACAAAAATTCAAGATTTCCATCATTCCCCACGTTTTTGTGATTTCGGCGATTTTCGAAAAGCATTTTAAAACATGAAATCAAATGCCCATGACATCTAAAGGCAACCAATCATAATTTTTAACCACCACACCCTTTAATATTTACCAAACAATGATTAAAACACAGTAAAAAATGTAAAACAATTTGAGGGGGTGCGTGGGCCCATGAGGGGAGTTTTCACAAATTTATTTGGTTAAAATGGCCGGTCTAATCAATTGTTAGGGTGTGGGCATCCTAACAACCCTTTTCCAATACATTTTTGTGAACAATTTCCCCCATTTTATTAACTTTTAAAAGGAGTCCGATTTGGTTCAAAAGGGGCGACCTAGGGCTTTGTGTTTCAAATTAATAATGCTATGAAAATCAACTTGGAACCATGCAATTGAAAGAGCAAATAATGAACACCTACTTGGTTCGAACGGTGTGCGAAATGATCAATCGTAGCTCTGGCAACGAGAAAAACAAGATTTGCTCTAATTGAGATTCTCCAACACTCCACAAAATCCTTGCAAATGAAATGGTAAATGAGTTTTTCAAATCAATTCATATTTATAAAATTTCATTTTTTCATAAGGTATGGTCATTTTGGGTTTCTCTAATGGTGTAAATGGCTTCACTAATCTTTGGTTTATAGTTTCTGGTATCACAGGTTTATTGGTGGTTCTAATCAATCTGACACCTTGTCATATTTATGAGCATAGTCTTAGTTCGTTCTCGAGCTTGACAATATGAGAACGTAATCAAGTAAACTTTTATCTCTTTTTCGGACCTGTACGGATACGATCACACGAAAAAGGAACCCCCCTAGAGTCTCCTTTAAACCCTTTTCAGACTCTCTAAATATGAAAAGATTGTCGAGTGATCTTGTTTCCTTTCACACTCGTTAAAAACTCAAAAAGGGCGTCTTTCGAGCGGTAGTTTAACCCTTTTTCGGTCTCGATGGACTATTGTACGAAAAAGGAACTGAGAGAGTTCTCTTTTAAGTGTTTTTCCAAACTCTATAATCCCGAAAAACCTTCGATTTTTCTGTCTTTGGACTCGTTAAAGCACACATCGACAGGCACATATGGGAACAAACCCTTTCTTCTTTCGATTTGTTAAATAAAGGAAGAGGAACTTACCGAAGGTGAGTTATATCGAGCATGTGTTCTCCTCCTCAAGCTCATTAAATTAAAAAGAGGTACTCATCTATCTAGATGGGGGAAAAATTGAAAGGAGCAAGCCAAGCAGTCTCTTGAGAACACCATCTAGCACTTCTTAGAGTCTCCCTTGAACACGGCACTTTGTCATTTGCTCATATCATAATCCGTTGAACCTCTGCACTGAGACAATATTTGAGTTTCCTTTCACTCCTTTGGGTCACCTGACGCAAGTCATAGTATCCATTGCACAGTTTTGGTCCATGTCATGTTTTGTTGTGGTGCCTCAGTGTTCAAGGGAAGTATCCGCCTCGAGAATCAACCATCCCAAATATTTTGTCTCAAAACCCGTGTTAGTCCATGTTCTTTTGACCTACCAATTACATCTTCATACACGTTTTGCGTCGTTGATGAGGGATACATCAAGGCCCTCCCTCGACGAGTCTATTCCTGTTGACTTCAACACATTATCCGGGAATTAGACTTAGAAACTAATTAGTACTTTGGGACCTGCATGCCTCAATGGAAGGCCTCCTCACATTCGACAGTGGGTTTACATCATTGACCTTTGATCGAATGATTCCATGAATGTTCGACTTCAGCTCATTTATTCACGTTCGGTGGAATGTACTAAGATACCTTGGGAATCATTGACATTAATGGTGATCTCCCTTGCACTTGTTAATGGTTTACCTCATTGACCGGTAATCAAGTGGTTTCTGCCATGTTCGACACCAAGACATCTATTCACATGGTTAGAATCGTATCGCACAGGGATTGGTAAGAAGACCCTGGGTTGAGTAATTCACCTTGATATATGTTTCGCCCAGGTTGCGAAGGGGTTCTGGACAAAGAACACATACATTGTTACATAGATCCACTTTGTATTGGTCGTGGCTATGTCTTATCGTCTCGTAGATCCACTGTGTATTCTTCATGGCTACGATCAGTCTGAGTTATCAAAGTATAGATCCACAGTGTATCTTTGGTGGCTATACCCTTTTACCAATACGATTATGGATCCGTAGTGTATTTTATGGAGGCCATACCTTGAAAATCTTGATCACCCAAGCATAGGTATGCCCGCCTTGGGTTTTGTAATATGTCATGATATTTGTTGGATGTTTGTGTGTAGATTTCGTCAGATTCTCCGAGTATATACCCTTTCTTGAACATCTGCAAAGTATTTCAGTCATCAGTTCATATCTTCTGACTTCATACTTTGGGGGGCATTCTGTTACACGTCAAAATTGCTAAGTGTCGCATTGTCCCTGTCGATCGTCGTAAGTGTCGCATCTTTCCTACAACTTTCGGAAGTGTCGCAAGTTGGTCATTAGTGTCACAAACGATGTTCAGACATGATGCCATGATAATGAAACTAAGGAGGCACTTATAACACCTCACATAACTGATTTGAAGGAGGAGAACTGGTTTACTGGAATCAAATAGCTCTTGACACCAGAAAGACACCCTGAAACACTGGTTTGGAGGGGGAACAATCCCCTATTTCAGCTACAGAAGCACTGGCGCTCCCCTATCATTCTTCAAGGAGAATTACAATGCCCCTCAGGCCCTTCTGGAGGAGCTTTTCTCATCTTGAGAGCGCTGGCACTTTTCCAAGGCTTACCAGGGAGCGCTACAATGCTCTGATGCCCTTTTTCAGGGAGCGCTCCCTATTCTGGGTCAGTTGTTAGCCCGTTGAGGAGAATAAGGGGAGGATCATTCGAGATTAGGAGGAAGTTGTGCTTAAATTCTTGGTTTCATCAAAAGATCCCTAATCTAAGGAGAATGTTCCCAACTAGTTCTAAACATAACTCAAGAGGTTAGGCCCCTCCCAACATATATAAACAGGCTCTATGATGGTGGAAGGGGGAGGAAGAATTGAATATATGAAACTTATGATCTTGGAGGAAACTTACAGTCAGCCAAAGGAGAGTGATCAGTGAAGCTATTGTTATCCAGGTTGTGGATCTTTCAGGCAAGGGTTAGACGAAGAGGACTTGACGAAGCTGTCACATTCGCATCTACGATTGTAAGTACTGTTGTCGTTATTCTCATTAATATGACACGCTTGGCCTGTTTCTTTCTAGTTTGTGTCTGATGTTACATGAACTTGTCATTTATTGATAGATTTGTTTTCAAGCTAATGTCAATAGAGTAGGAAGTGGTCGTATCTTGTTTTTTCCACAGAACTCAGCGAGGAGAAAAAGGATTGGAGCGCAACTCGGAGCGTGCAAGGAAAAATGTCGATTAAAAGGTACTTCTGTTATCCTCCCTTCTCATGCATTAGTTTAGATAGATTTGAAAGGAAGTCAGTGTCCATGTTAAGCATTTTTCTGTCTAGGGTTAAGGTCAAGCCTTAGAGGTGATCTACCTGTCCGCAAGGAGATCTTCCTACAACAACAGTAGAATGTAAGGTCTCAATGGGTGGATGATAAGGGAAAGGTGCATTACACACCAGAGATCAATAGAATCCTTGACAAGCACCAGAAAGGGTTTGCACCAATTCCTCCAGGTGTCCCACCAGACAGGGGGTTTAAGAAGATCATTGAGCTAGAAGCAGGGGCTAAGCCTGTTATCACCACACCCTATAGGCATCCCAAGAATTATAAAGATGAGATAGAGAAGGCCATCAAGGAGCTTCTAGACATGGGACACATCAGACCAAGTTCAAGTCCATTTGCTTCATCAGTAGTCTTGGTGAAGAGGAAGGATGGAACGATGAGAATGTGCATTGACTTCCGGACTTTGAATAAAAAGACAATCAAAAACAGGTACCCCATACCCAGGATTGATGAGTTGTTGGATGAGCTGCATGGAGCCATATATTTCACAAAAATTGATCTTCGCTCGGGCTACCATCAAATCAAGATGAGGGAGAAGGACATCTCAAAAACAGTCTTTAGGTGTCACTATGGCCATTACGAGTTTTTGGTGATGCCCTTTGGGTTAACCAATGCCCCAACCACATTTTAGTCTTGCATGAACCATATGTTCAACAAACAACTGAGGAAACACTTGTTGGTATTCTTTGATGACTTGCTCATTTACAACAAGACCTGGGAGGAACACCTTCGACATGTGGACCAAATCCTTTCAATCATGGAAGAACAATCACTATACACCAAGGAATCCAAGTGTGAGTTTGGAATGACAGAAGTGATTTACTTGGGACACATCATAGGGGAAAAAGGGGTACATGTACACCAGGAGAAAATAACAGCCATTAGGGAATGGACTACTCTGAAAACACTCATAGAACTGAGGGGATTCTTGGGCCTATACAGATACTATAGGAAATTTGTCAAAGGGTTTTCTCAAATCTGTGCACCCTTGACTGACCTGGCCAAAAAGGGGTCCTTCAAATGGAATGATGAGGCCCAAGTCACAACGGAGAAAATGAAAGAGGTCATGAGCACCTGCCCAGTTCTAGCTCTTCCTGATTTCGACATACCCTTCACTTTGGAGTGTGATGCCTCGGGGGAAGGTATAAGGGTCGTGTTGATGAAAAACATGCACCCCCTTGCCTATGAAAGCCGAAAAATCAGGGGTCCTAAACTACTTTACAACATTTACGACAAAGAAATGTTGGCTATCATGCATGCACTAGCCAAATTCAGGAAATATTTGGTAGGTGCAAGGTTTGTGGTCAAATCAGACCATAATAGTCTTAAATATCTATTGGAGCAGAAGGATTTGAATGAAAGATAGCAAAAATGGGTAATAAAAATACAAGCCTACGACTTTGACATTGAATTCGTCAAAGGAAAGAATGACGCAGTGGTTGATGCATTATCCAGAAGGCCATCCATTTTTTCCATGTCCAGTATGTCAATCGACTGGAAGGAACACTTGATAGTGGAATATGCAAAGGATCAGTTCGCTTGTCAATTGTTGGACGGGCAAATATAGGATGACAAATTCAGGGTCATTAATGACCTCATCTATTACAAAGGTCAGATCTTTTTAGTTCCTGGATCAGCTCTAAAAGCTAAGATCCTGCATGCATTTCATAACTCACCAGTAGCGGGGCATCAGGGCATCAGTAAGACATACAGGCAGGTGACAGAAAGGTTTTCATGGAAAGGCCTCAAGGAAGATGTGATGAAGCATGTCAAAGAGTGCACTACATTCCAAGAAAACAAGGATGAGCACATGCACCCTGCAGGACTGTTGCAGCCCCTACCTATTCCAGAGCACAAGCGGGAAAGTATGTCCATGGATTTCATCACCGGGTTGCCCAGAGAACAGGGGAAAGATTGCATTTTTGTGGTGGTAGACAGGTTGACGAAGTTTGCACACTTTTTTCCCATAGCCACAGACTTCAGTGCATCTCAGGTGGCCGAATTATTTTTCAGAGAGGTGTTTAGACTATACGGCCCTACCCAAAACCATCATCAGTGATAGGGACATCATATTCATGAGTAAATTTTGGCAGGAGTTGTTCATATTAGTGGGTACAACATTGACTCCTAGTACTAGCTATCACCCTCAGACGGATGGTCAAACTGAGATAGTCAACAAATGGGTGGAAGGTTACCTCAGAAACTACGTAGCAGGACAATAGAAAGCATCTCCCCCACCTCTTAGAGAGGTGATGAGGAGACTCAGTGGCCTGGGCACCCCCACTAGGTCATAGTCTCACACTGAAGGGGGGAAATTCAAGAAGTTAAAAGTTATATTTTTAAGTTGACTTAAGAAAGGAAAAGGATAAAGGAATAAAAGATAACTCAACAGAAGAATAGAAGATTAACCCTGGGAGTTAACCTAACTCAACAAAGAATTAGAAGGAAAAGTATAAGTAAGAGGTTGGGGTGCACCTATTATTCATTCTGGTTTTGGATTAGCATTTGTTATTTCTCTTGAGCATTCAGTTTGGGGGTTTGTTATACAAACCCTTGTGAGCAACTCAGTGGTGAAATATCCACTCACCTTGCTCCGCAGCTTAGTCTCGGGGATGAAAGACTCCTCCACACCATTCTAGTCTCAGCCCATCTCCATCTAGCACTTTAGAAGGTAGCAAGTCGTATTGTTCTTGTGTTTCCAGCAAAGGCGCACCATCATCTGGAGGGAGGTTCGATCCAGCTTATCCTGAGGGCCTAGGGCCATTCCGACAGTTGGGTTTTGTTTGCAGGGGTAGGACCATCAGTTTGAGGGATTTTCTGGAGGGTTATCATCATTCTACATTTATCTACAGATTGGGATGTCTTGGAGCCATAGGGGACGTCTTGTAATTCAGTAAAACTCAGATCTAGGGAGATCTACTTGAGATCTGAGTCCAAAACTTCTCCCACGGGATTCTCATATCCCAATCTATACTCTTGGAGAGTTTTAGAGAATTTGGAGGCCTCCTTCATTAGGATCGAACCAGCTAGGGTTTCATTCATCTAGTGGGGCACCCCATTTAGTGAGAAATTCAGATCTACGGAGTTTGAGAGTGGATTTGGGAATTTGGACATCTGGGTTGTCCTTATAGTTGCCCGATCTATCATTTGGCATATTTCTCGGGATGATTGGACACATTTTGGTAGTAGGGGAAGAATTATTGATGTTGAGCATTAGTACGGCTCAGATCTGCTTGATTCAGTCTTCATTGTATATCCATCCTTTTGATGCTTATTTTGTATTGTCGGGAGCATTTTGTAGTAGCTCATATCTATTGCTTGTACGACCATCTAAGGTTTATGCCAGATCTGACATCTATTGTATTGATCTTACATTGCTCATAATAAAAATGTCAGATCTTTGCTTGTGCTTCTACATCTTGAATATATTGTGATCTCCATGTGTTGATGAATCTTGTATGCACTTAATAACTCAATAGATTAGTAGTAGTTAGTGATTCCCAGAAAGAATTTGTCTTGGGATCATTACAGTGGTATTAGAGCCTTGATTCTCCAAACCTGTGGAGAGATCAGTGCATGTAGAAGTACATGGGAATTGTTATGGGTCGGAGGAAGAAAAACAACAGTGAAACAGAGGCAGAAATGGAAGGGTCAGGAGACGACCATGAGCCTCAGGGCTTGGCTCTCTTAGTAACTGAATTTTTTAAGTTCCAAAAAAACATGAACCACACAAAAAGCACATTGGTCTGATAGTTGGATGAGTATTAGGAAACCAACAGAAGGGGACAGGTCGAAATCTCTGAAAGCTTGAAGAAATTTGATGAGAATCTACAGAAAATGAATGAGAACCAAACTAGGATAACTGACCTTCTTATGCAAGTAACCCATCGAGGAAAATATGCTAATACGTATGGGAATAAGGAGGCTGGAGGGTCTGGTGGAACCCATGAGGAAGTCAGATATAACCCGGAGAAAGCACCAGGATCCGAAGGAAGTCTTGGAGGTGGCACGTTCCATGGGCAGATGGGTAGAATAACCAATCATAGGCCATACGTGCCAGTGTTCACAGATGAACTGCTAGGCCAACACTTAGGTAGGAGAGCTAACCCTAGACCATACATGCCCACATTTACATATGAGAAAGGGAAGCATGAACATGTTGAAGATTTTGTGGCATAATTAGCCAGGAGTACCAGGGAATACTATAGTTTGGATATGAAAGTTCAAAGACAGATGTCCCTAGACCAGTATTGTTAACTTAGGTTCAGAAACCAACCTAGGATGAACCACAAGGGCAGCTTTGAGTTTGAGCAAAGGGCGGGGAAGATAGAGATTCCATACTTTGATGGTACGGCTAAGATGACAGCACAAGAATGGGTGCAGAAGATGGATACTTACCTATAGCTTAACCCCATGAGAGAGATGGAGGCCATCAAGTTTGCCACTATGTACTTGGATGGCAAGGCCCACGACTAGTGGTACCATGGGCTCACCACACTCGGCCACAACCAGATTGTATCCTATATAGAATTCACTCATAGGCTCATTGATAGATTTGATCTAGGAGATCTTGAGTTACATTTCCGAGAGCTCACCCAACTGAAGAAAACAGGTATGGCTGAGGCATACATTGATGAGTTCCAGAGGTTGGCAGTGACGGTGCAAGATATGTCCCCAGCCAGGCTCATGATTCTCTTTACAAAAGGATTGATGGAACACTTGAAGGGTTGGGTTAAGGCCTTCAAGCCTACCAGCCTACAGGAAGCCATTTGGAAGACGAGGGATCTGGGTCCAGCTGCTAAACCAAAATTCATGCCCAGACCACCTCTTAATAGTGATGGAAGAGATCAAAGGCCTCCAATAAACCAGGGAGGAAGTGACCCTAAGGGTTATGACAAGGGCCATGGCAGAATAGATGACAACACCAGGAGGGAACTGAGAAGGAAGCAACTCTGCTTCACATGCAAGGAGCCATGGAATCCCTTACACAAGTGCATGGGACGAGGATAGGTACATTACATTGAGGTCACTTCAGATGACGAAGAAGAGGATGAGTATGGTAAGATACAAAACATGGAGGCCAAAACGTGAGAGGCAGCACTAGAGGAGTTTCCAGAACTAGACTGTGCGGCTGGAGAGAAGGCTACGTTGGCATTTATTAGTGGGGTACCCAAGTTCAACACCTTCAGGATGAGAGGGGTCTTACAAGGACAGAGAGTGTCGGTTCTGATTGATGGAGGAGCTTCCCACAATTTCATTGATGCAACATTACTAAAGAGGAGGCACATACCTACAGTAGAGTT
>ML789347.1:441767-456267 GCA_009831015.1 Picea engelmannii
AAAATGAAAGAGGTCATGAGCACCTACCCAGTTCTAGCTCTTCCTGATTTCGACATACCCTTCACTTTGGAGTGTGATGCCTCGGGGGAAGGTATAGGGGCCATGTTGATGCAGAACAGGCACCCCCTTGCCTATGAAAGCCGAAAACTCAGGGGTCCTGAACTACTTTACAACATTTACGATAAAGAAATGTTGGCTATCATGCATGCACTAGCCAAATTCAGGCAATATTTGGTAGGTGCAAGGTTTGTGGTCAAATCAGACCATAATAGTCTTAAATATCTATTGGAGCAGAAGGATTTGAATGAAAGACAACAAAAATGGGTAATAAAAATACAAGCCTACGACTTTGACATTGAATTCGTCAAAGGAAAGAACAACGCAGTGGCCAATGCATTATCCAGAAGGCCATCCATTTTTTCCATGTCCAGTATGTCAGTTGATTGGAAGGAACACTTGATAGTGGAATATGCAAAGGATCAGTTCGCTTGTCAATTGTCGGACGGGAAAATACAGGATGAAAACTTCAGGGTCATAAATGACCTCATCTATTACAAAGGTCAGATATTTTTAGTTACTGGATCAGCTCTCAAAGCTAAGATCCTGCATGCATGTCATAACTCACCAGTAGCGGGGCATCAGTAAGACATGCAGGTGAGAGGAAGGTTTGCATGGAAAGGCCTCAAGGAAGATGTGATGAAGCATGTCAAAGAATGCACTACATGCCAAGAAAACAAGGATGAGCACACGCACCCTGTAGGACTGTTGCAGCCCCTACCTATTCCGGAGCACAAGTGGGAAAGTATATCCATGGATTTCATCACTAAGTTTCCCAGAGCATAGGGAAAATATTGCATTTTCATCGTGGTAGACAGGTTGACGAAGTTTGCACACTTTTTTCCCATAGCCACAGACTTTAGTGTAGCACAGGTCGCCGAATTATTTTTCAGAGAGGTGTTCAGACTACACAGCCCTACCCAAAACCATCATCAGTGACAGGGACAACAGATTCATGAGTATTTTTTGGCAAGAGTTGTTCAGATTAGTGGGTACGACATTGACTCCTAGTACTAGCTATCACCCTTAGATGGATGGTCAGACTGAGATAGTCAACAAATGGGTGGAAGGTTACCTCAGAAACTATGTAGCAGGACAACAGAAAGCATGTCCCCCACCTCTTAGAGAGGTGATGAGGAGACTCAGTGGCTTGGGCACCCCCACTAGGTCATAGTCTCACACTAAAGGGGGAAAAGTCAAGAAGTTAAAAGTTATATTTTTAAGTTGAATTAAGAAAGGAAAAGGATAAAGGAGTAAAAGATAGCTCAACAGAAGAATAGAAGATTAACCCTGGGAGTTAACCTAACTCAACAGAGAATTAGAAGGAAAAGTATAAGTAAGAGGCTGGGGTGCACCTATTATTCATTCTTGTTTTGGATTAGCATTTGCTATTTCTCTTGAGCATTCAGTTTGGGGTTGGTTGTACAAACCCTTGTGAGCAACTCAGTGGTGAAATATCCACTCACCTTGTTCCGCAGCTTGGTCTTGGGGATGAAAGACTCCTCCGCACCATTCTAGTCTCATCCCATCTCCATATAGCACTTTAGAAGGTAGAAAGTCATATTGTTCTCGTGTTTCCAGCAAGGGCGCACCATCATCTGGAGGGAGGTTCGATCCAGCGTATCCTGAGGGCCTAGGGCCATTCCGACAGTTGGGTTTTGTTTGCAGGGGAAGGACCATCAGTTTGAGGGCTTTTCTGGAGGGTTATAATGATTCTACATTTGTCTATAGATTGGGACATCTTGGAGCCATAGGGGACATCTTGTAATTCAGTAAAACTCAGATCTAGGGAGATCTACTTGAGATCTGACTCCAAAACTTCTCCCATGGGATTCTCATAGCCTGATCTATATTCTTGGAGAGTTTCAGAGAATTTGGAGACCTCCTTCATCAAGACCGAACCATCTAGGGTTTCAGTCATCCAGTGGGGCACCCCATTTAGTGGGAAATTCAAATCTACGGAGTTTGAGCATGGATTTGGGAATTTGGACATCTGGGTTGTCCTTACAATTGCTCGATATATCATTTGGCATATTTATCGATATGATTGGACACTTTTTGGTAGCAGGATGGAATTATTGAGGGCTTCAACATTCTAGCAGGACATGGCACTGTCCATCTTGGAGGTTGATCATTAGTACGGCTCAGATATGCTTGATTCAGTCTTCATTGTATATCCAGCCTTTGGAGGCTTATTTTGTATTGTCGGGAGCATTTTGTAGCAGCTCATATCTATTGCTTGTACGACCATCTGAGGTTTATGCCAGATCATCCATCTATTGTATTGATCTTACATTGCTCATAATAAAAAGGTTAGATCTTTGCTTGTGCTTCTACATCTTTAATATATTGTGATCTCCATGTGTTGATGAATCTTGTATGCACTTAATAACTCAATAGATTAGTAGTAGTTAGTGATTCCAAGAAATAATTTGGCTTGGGATCATTACATAAATAGTAGGAGTTAAAAGAAGAAAAAGGAAGATAAAAATAGAAAAATGAGGGGAAAAAAAGTAGTTAGGGGAATAAGTGATAGATAGATAATTAAAGATTGCAATGCACAGCAGACAGAAAGATAGGGCGATGATAAATGAATATACTGTGTGAATAAAGTACCAATGCATCAGAGATGTAACACAACAACAAATTACACCACATAGAAGAAATGAAAACGCAATGTGCAGGGAAAATGGAAACAAAAGGGAGAAAGGAAAACAATGGCTGGGAATCTGAAAAAGAAGCTATAAAAGGGGGAAAGCTTATAAAATTCCAACACTTAGTGATTTTTGAGAAACAAAGAACTTAAGAGTGCAAACAGAGGGTGATTGAGAAAGATCGAAAATCATTCACATGCAAGGCAAGAGATATGGAACCTCCTAAGGTTGGCTCTCTTAGATGATTTGTGAGGGTGACTCGACAATCGGGAAGGAAGAAGGAAAGAATGGTTGAACCAGAAAGGTTCATTGAGATGGAAGATGTTACAATGTCAAAGGCTGAATCCTTCAATCCAACAAGGATAGAAGAAGAAAAACCAACTGCATAAGAGGTGAAAATGGATTAGAGTGTAGGACAATTGGAAAACCCTAACGGTGGGGTGAAGCCTAATCCCAAAAATCTTGTAGAAGTGGAGGAAATGGAAAAAAAGAAACAAGCAAGCATTACAGAATAAGTCTTGGTCAAAGATATTATAGGAAAGCAAGAGATAGAGGAAGAATAAGAAGAAGAAGCCGAGGACAAATAAGTAGAAGAAGACAAGGACGAATTTGCAGGAGAAAACCCAGCTGCGGAATAGAAGAGGAAAGCACTAGGCACAGAAACCTCAATAGAGATCACGTTACCATATATCCCAGACATCGTAGTTGAAGTTGAAGACATGCAAGGGAAGGTGCCGAAATTAAAATATGTATATCATGTGTAACAGATACATCAAATTTTCTTGACCTTTCATAGGAGATATACTTAGAGAATGGGGGGGGAGGTAGGACCCTTAGGGAAACCAACTTTGGATCCCACGCAGTGGATCATAGGTTTATACAATTCAGGCATTATGAATTTGCTGGACACACCACATTTTAGGTGCGGTAAGAATGTGGTTCTTTTTGTGAAACAACTTTTGGAAAGGGTACATGGAGGGATCCTTTGGTTGGACATACTGATCCATATCGATGTAAATATCATAGATAAAATTACAAGGTTTCCTACCAGTGGCGTAAAACCAGAATATTATTTCGACAACAAAGCAAGAGACAAGAAAATTGTAGAAGAAGTTGAAGCATAGTTCGGGACAAATAGGGGAACTAGGGGCATAGTAATAAAGGACATCAACGATTCGATGATGAGGTTTTCCATGAATATGATGGCCTACAAAATCTTGAGGAAGTGTATAAAGGAAGTGGCCGCAATAGGAGTCATAACAATAGTCGTGTAATGTGCAAAGGGTGTAGTATTAAGTTGGGCACCATACTTGTTGAACCGGTTTTTGATAGACTGCAGGGATGCACAGGATAATGGAACAAAATTACATTACTCCTCACTATTGATATTTATATCATTGGTAGAATGGAAGGAACCTAAATTCACATCCTTTTTGGATAGAAAAGGGAAATGTTGTGCAACGCAGTATGAAACCTTATGGTACGAAAAAGAAAATAAGAACCAACAAGAGAACAACGCACTATTTGTAATATTCCTAGAAGAGATGCAATAGAAGACAACTAACATATGGAGAATACAAATTGAAGTAGTCAAGGATAAAGAGGGTATTGTGAACTTTAAGACTTTAAGACACCACATGTGGATTCATTCCAAAAGAGATCCAAATAAGAAGTGGTTAGAAATGAGGTACTGCACAACGTGCGAAGAAGTAGAATGGATAGTGAAGTACTAGTCGGTCCAGTACAAAGTTCCAGTAACACAGAGAAAAGGGACAAAACCAAAGGAACAAGCAGAAGTAGGTCCATCAAAGAAGTTAGACAGTCCAACATAAAATACAAGGAAGGTTGCAGAGTGTAGTCAAACCTCAGGAAGTAGCGTATTAGTAAAGAAGCCAAGGAAGAATGACACAGTGCCAAGGGAAGAAGAAAAAGGGGAGGGATATAAGGTAAATGGAAATAACTCTCGCCAAAAGGAAGTAAAGGATGATGAAGTAGAAAAGAAGAAATCTGAGGTGCAAACCTCAACCCCAACAAAGAAGAGGATTGGAACACAGGAGGGAGAAATAAGGAAGAAAATGAAGTATCACAAGAATCCTCCATTCCTCACTATTACAGAAGACGATGCATATTTCATTGCAGACAAATTCCAAGATAGAGGGGATGATGCATTACATGTAGTAGAGGAACAAAGAGAAGAAATTATGGAGAATTTAGTATAAGTACATGACATCCTACAAAGGCTGTAGCTAAGTACAACACATCTTCCTACAAAGCAGCAGTAAGAGAAAGAAAATCAAGCACTACTAAAAAAAGATTAGGAAGAGACAATGAAGACAATAGTGAAGGGAAGTGACAATTTTATGGTCACGGAGGACATGATGGAAGTAGATGAGAACACCACACAGTAAAAACTAAAGGACATAGAACAACTGGAATTTGTGTTGGAAAGCATACCCACAAAATAATTATATGGGTTAAAAATGAGCGTGATGCAGGAGGTTCAGTCTAAAGCTAGGGAAGATGCGACCAACCTAGAAATCAATTGAGAGATTAAGGAGATCTTGCAAGAAACTTGTGAGGATATCACATTGGAGAAGGAGGAGGAGAAGAAACATGCATACAAACTAGAGATGAAACTTGCAAAACTATATAGTAGCATACCAGACTGTGTGTAGGAATGAGAGGCTACAACAGAAGAAAAGATACAAAATATTGCGCAGACCATGCAGAGGTACAAGAAGGAGATAACATAGTTAGTCAAAACACTGACCCCAATCACACCTCCATCAGTGAGGGAATCGAGAGAGTAAGATTCTACTGTGCATATATATAGCATAGCATAAGAAGTGAAAGACATGGAAGAATTGTATGATAGGACTACACACATTTGGACCAGCCTAAAAGAAGATGAGAAGATCTAGCAGTTGGAGCAGAGAGAATATAAGATGAATTTTTTAGTTCAGGACTTGAAGAAGAGGCAGAATAAAATTACCATATCCCTGAGACTAAGGTTCATGCAGGAGATGAAAAACCTATAGGCATAGGTAAATACCAAACAAGTAGAAAAACAAGCAAGGAAGGCTCAATTGGATCCATTTCAGCAAGAGGTCGAAAGAATGATAGATAAATTGCAAACAAAGAAAGGAAGACTAGAACAAGTACATGAAGAAAGAAGGAAAGTGTTGAAGAGAACATGACAACACATGATGTGGAGATATTGGCAGAGAAGAATGCACAGGAAAAGGAAACAAGAACAGATATGGCCAAGAAGTTTCATGCACTAGAGGTAGCGTTGCAGAAAATAAATTAAGTCAGTGTGGCTCAGGATGAGCCACAAGTTAGTGTGGGGGGGATGTTAGAACATGCATTTTTGGGGAGTAAGCGCAACATGAGAGGTGGAGTGGGACAAATGGAACAACACACATCGGAAAAGAAGGAAGACTAGTGTGACAAAGGAAAAAGGAAGCAACACACAATAGGATTTGCAGAAATTTGGCGCATATGTGGACAAGCCTAGCCATGTTAGGGTTATGGTTTTGAAGTCATGTTGTAATTGTTTTTAACCCATTTTTGTAGTATAAAAAGAATATGTATGAGGTAGTTTGAGGCATCCAGGTTTGTGTCTTTGATGTTATCTTTTTGGTGTGAAGAACCTATTTTGGAGTCCTTTTTCAGTCTAGATATTTGTTGAAATCTGTGGAGATCAGATGGAGTCAAGTTGGAGATGTATCTGAGGGTCAGGTTGCAATATTTGGAGCTTGGTGTGACATTTTTCCACCTCACTGCTCCCTATTATCCTATGATGTAATGCACACAATTCCATTTTGATGAAGAAGAAGAAATAAAACAAGATCTTTGTGGATGTATCCCCAAGGGGGTGAACCATGGTAAAAAATGTGTGTTGCAATGTGTTTGAATCAGGGATGATTTTAAGGATGGATTTTTTTTTTAAATGTAGAAACCTTGGTGAATCTTACTAATCCTTCATATGCCAACTAGAACTGTTTGGCGATATTTTTGTAAAAATATTCAAATTTATAAGGATTTTATATAGTTTTTATAAAATTTTGGCTATTTTTAAGGTAAAATAATTTTATCCTATAGAATTTGGGCAAATCATTTTTAAACTAGCGAATATCGTTTTTGGAAAAACCATGGAAAATTATCCCATGAGAGAAATTTAGCCCCTAAAATCATCCATGGTTTGAATGGCTCCTTTTATTTCTAAAATTATGGTTAAATGGTGATATGAATGAATGGTTTAAATTACAGCATGCACTAAAAATATGTATGAAGAATGAACATTATGAATGAATGAATTAGTAGGTATAATGAATAGTATGATAGAATGTATGGTTAAGTAGGAATAGAATTAAGAAAAACAACCCCAATCCCTTCCATGACTTCAGACACCTACGTCCTGTAGTCACCCATAAACCATCTTTGGTGAGAATGTGTTGTGCACTCTATTCGCGGTACTGTAGCCTTCTAGTTTACAAGAAGGGTTGATGGTGAAAAGGGTTTTATTGGAGAACTAAGGTAGAACTTGGGTCAGCCCATGCGTCCAAAAATGATGAAATATTTCCTTTGGTCAAACCAACTCTTCACCAAACTCATCGATTCTACCATCGACCATTGGCAAATTTTTCTGGTGAACTTCAACACTTAAAATTTTGACCAAATCCTAGATGAATTTGGTCTTTGGATCTCCCCTATTTTTCCAATTTCCAAAATGAATATCGATCATTGATTTTCTCAACCTTTCAAATGACTGAAAACTTATAAAATTTTGAATTTATCACAACAAATATCAACCGTTGATCTCACGATCAAAGCGATCTCAGTCGTTGATTCATCGAACTCTACCCAATGCTACAACAACCACTAAAATGTGAATTTTCCAACCTTCAAGGTCGAATTCAACTCTGCAACTTGCAGATTCATGCCTCATATCATCTCTTCGACTACCCTGAGGCATTCAAACTCGAAATCTACCCACAAATTTGGGTATTTCACTCCAACCCGAGAACAAGACTGAACAAGAATGAATGAGGAATGAGGAACCCTAAAACAACTCAAAAGAGGGGTTTATATAGTTACATGGAATAAAGCACCACATGTACTTCCCCAAGAAGATCATGTAACCACGTTTCCCCACTAATTCTAAGATGGGTGAATAAATTAAAATAAAAATATGTATCCCCTTTATCCCCCTCTCTCATGGAATCATATCCCCCTATCTTTGTCCTTGTCCATCTTGCATCCAATGATGCATTCTATTATTAATATTAAAAGTATCAAATTTATAGGAACTCTAGCCTTTCAACTTTTTAGGAAATCTATCCTTTCATTAAATAAATAAAAAATACATTATTAATATAGGTATTTAAAATCGGGGTATTAAAGAAAATACTCTATATCACTACATCGATCTATCTAACCATGAGATGGGATTTTGGAATGTGCACAAATATTTGTGGAGGTGGATTTATAAAAGGTCATACATGAACCTATCTAATTAACCTTGGACAACTGGACCTATAATCAACAGGTTGATTATGAACAACTCCCACTTAAATGTAAATCTTATCATGAATATTGGAAAAAAATTGCTCAAATATGAGAATGGATATGGTTTCTAAAGAAGAAAAAGAGAAATGATAGCAACCAAAAAGGAAGAAGTATGGAAGAAATAAAGGCACACAAAATCCCAAAAAACTCTCGAGATAATCCCCAATTCAATTCCTAGTTCTTCCACCTCTCTTGCTTCGATAGTTGTGAGTAGCCGAGAAGAAGAAGGTTGTAAAAACATGTATGACAATCTGTCAAATATTGAAGAAGGAATATATGAATCTCAGGAAAATCCCATAGGAGTAGAGGAAACATCAATATCAAAGGTCAAGATTATGGAACCCCTGCCTCAAAGGAACGTTTCCTCCTCTTGTCAAAGATAAGATCCCTCCCTTGTTAATACTCCTACGAGGCCAAAATCATGAATCCTGGGAATTTTAGAGGAAGGAAGTCAATATGAATCTAGGGATGAGTCAGATAGAGAGACATCCCAAAGTGTTCCATTCAACAATATGGGGCACAATTCAAACAAAAGTAGGAGGGATGAAGAAGTAGATAGGGACAAATATCTTGGTATTTAGACAAATCTCGACGGTTCCTTTAAGAAAGACACTAACTAAGGAAAATATAAAGGGAGTTCTTAGCCCTCCAAAATGGGGGGCAAATAAATATTATGGTAAATAATGAAATTGGTCTCTTGGATTCATAGAGGTTTGGGGAGCAAGGAAAAGACAGAGAAAATGAAGAAAACTATCAAAGTTGAGAACCCTCAAGTCCTTCTGATCTAGGAGAAAAAAATGAAGGACATGACACTCCTTCAAGAGAGTAGTCAATTTTGTAAAATAAGTGAAGGAGTAGATGTTAGAACTTAGGGGGGCTTTTGAGGTTCTTCCATTTGGAGCAAAGTTATGATTCTCAACACTGGATAATGGTTAAACTTTTGCACTTTCCATTATGTAAAATTATTTATCCAGTCAATATCTACATGAAAAATAATTATCATGAAAAGTTGGATTGTTGGGACTCATTAATGGAGTTATCATAGTTAGGGTTCAGTCAAAATTGTATAATTTCAAGATATTTCAATACCATTTTGCATCATAATGAGAAGAAGGGTGTATCTGTGGTCAAATATCATTTTAGAGAGAAAATGGAGGACCTCATTTATTCTTTAGCTATGATGAACATTAAACCGAATAAGGGTAAATTACACTTGGAACAACATAAGAGAAGGTATGGGACACATTGTCATGTAGCTTGATCATTTTTTGGTCCATAGTTCACTCCTATATAATCTGGTTACACTAGTATCTCATATTTTTCAATGGGAAAGCTCATATCACCACCCTATTTCCCTATTATTTTTGGGGGACAATATTTTAGGACCTATCCTCTTTCAATTTAATCCCTTGTGGATTGATGACCCATCCTTCTTTCCACTTGTCTCTAGTTCTTAGATTCAATGGGTCTCGGGTTATTTGATCCATATCTGGGAAAAAAATCTCAAAGCTTATAAGGTTTCCCTAAAGCAATGGGATAAAGTCAATTTATATTCCCCAGATAAAGAACTATTGGAAATACAACAAATGTTGGAAGACATTAAGCACAATCTAGAGGGAAATTTGGTAATCCTATCTCTTCTTAAAGAAGAGCAGATAATGTTTCAGAGATATCATAAAACTTTAAAGAAAAAAGAGGAAATGTGGAGGCTTAAGTGCAACGTATTTTTCTCCATGTTGTATATAAGAAAAAAAGTTTCTTTCAAAAAAAAGAAAAGGATTAATTGTGGAAAAATAGGGTCGAGGAAGTCAATTACTAGGAGGGAGAGGTCATTTCCTCTTTCGAAGATATAAAATAGGAAACATCTAAGAACTTAGAATATCTTTACTCTGAGCCTGGGAGAGAATATTTGGTCCTATGTGAATAGTTTATTTTGCATATCCCCCCTTTGGTTTCGGCTAAGGATAATATTAAATTGCTCAAATTGGTCACCAAAGAGGAAATCTATGAGGCAATCCATCAATTTGATCCTGACAAGGCTCCTAGACTGGATGGGTTCACATTTCTATCAAATATGTTGGTTTATAATCAAATTTTATTTGGTGAGAATGATTAAATATGTTCACAAATATTCTAGAATGGGAGGAGCAACTAACTCGACATTATTAGCCATAATTCCAAATGAAAGGAATTCTTCCTCCTTTGTAAGGTTTAGACCTATTTACTTATGCAATGTGTCTTATAGAATCATGTCAAAAGTCATCATAAGAAAGCTAAAAAAGGTTTTAAGTAAGATTGTCCTCCCAAATCAAGGGTGATTTGTGGAGAAGTGACAGATTTGGGACAACATTATTGTAGTACAAGAGGCTATTCACTACAACAAAGAAAGATCCTAGAAAGGTATGATAATCCAAATCGACATGGAAATTTTTTTTGATGGGGTTAGACATAGTTTTCTTATGGAAGTTTTGTGGATATTTGGTTTTAGCCAAAATATTATTATATGGAAAGGTTCATGTATTAACAATCCATGGGTAAACCCACTTATTAATGGTAGACATGTGACAAGGTTGTCCTCTTCCTCATCTCTTGTATGTTTTGATGGGAGAAGATTTAAATCGAAGGTGGAAAGTGAAAGAATATCGGGCTCCATTATATATCTTATCATTCCTCAGGGATTCAAAAATATCAATCATTCCCAATTTGAAGATGAAATTATACTCTTGGGAGGGGCCTAAAAAATTATTGCAATCACATTTAAAATCACTCTAGATCAGTTTTCACATATCTCTAGGGGACTGGTAAATAATGGTAAAATTCATTTGTATGCTTGGAATGTTAATGTGCATACTCTCTCGGTCATTTCCAGTGTCTCCCATTGTCTTCCAATTCTCATTTTCTATAAATTGGAGAACCTTGAAATACTTGGGGATTCCCATCATCCTTCATTTGCTTCCAACAGATGGATGGAAATACATTTTCTTAAAGATCAAGGAGAAATTCATTTATTGGGGAGATCATTGGTTAAATCAAGAAAGGTGATTGGTGTTGGTTAATTTTTTCCTCTTAGTGCTTCCAATATTTCAATTCTTCTCATTATTGGCACCAATATGTATCAAAAAACAAATTCCCAGGAAATTCATAAATTTATCTATCAAGGGGTGTTACGAACCAAATATCAATATAGCATAGAAAAACCTTAGAAAAAATACTCAACACCTTGAAAAGAAGATAATTTCATATAATAATCCTCTTCGAGGGGGAAACCTCTTTTTAGCCCACTTAAATGTTCAAGTACAAGATGATTCCAAATGAAAATGTCTCCTTGGTATATATAGGAGACTAGGAGGTATAATTACAACTAATGGAATAAAGCCGACATAAATAAAATAACATTACTAATGTAATATGCCCCAATTAAGGGCTAAGCCAATATTAGGGCTTAATATGCCCCTCCCCTTGAGACAAGTGTTGTATGCAATGCTTGAGTAACTCTGGATGCTTCTGTATAAAAGACTCATCTTCCCAAGTGGAATCTTCAGCCGGTAGTTTCCTCCATTTAATGAGATACTCTGAAATGGATATATTCCTCAGCTGGAAAATTCTTGTGTCAATGATGGATTCAGGCTCCAATATGATTTTTCCTTCCTCATCAAGTTCTAGAAATATAGTTTGAACTGGGATCTTGTCGCCTATAACCTTCTTTAAGCATGAAACATGGAAAACTGGGTGTACTCGTGATGATGCAGGCAACTCCAATTTGTATTCCATAGTACCAATCTTTTGCAACACCTTATAAGGGCCATAGTACTTTGGTGATAATTTATTATCCTTCTTGGCTTGCTTGAGGGACATATATTTGTATGGTTGTAGTCTTAAAAACACCCAATCCCCTACTTCAAAACTTCTTTCACTACGATGTTGATTTTCTTATTGTTTCATGCGATTTTGTGCCATGGTCAGGTTGTCCTTTAAGATTTGGAGAACTTGGTGTTGATTCTCGATGTGATCTTCCACTTCTTGAACCTTATATTTTTATTTTAGAGAAGAAGTGATGGAAGGAGGGTGGTATCCATAAAGTGCCATAAATGGTGTCATTTTTTTTGCAGTATGAAAGGAATTGTTATACCACCATTCTGCCAAGGGTAACCATTTGAACCATAGTGTTTGTTTATTAAAGACAAAGCAATGAAGGTAGATTTCTAGACATTTGTTCACTATCTCGGTTTTTCCATCAGATTGAGGATGATAGGATGAGCTATGAGCCAATTGAGTACCCAAACAAGAAAATAATTTTTTCCAAAAATTTCCAGTGAAGATGGGATCTTTGTCACTTACAATAATCTTTGGGCTACCATGTAGCTTTTGAACTATCTCCATAATTGCAGTGGCAGCTATACTAGCTTTGAAGGGATGGGAGAGTGCACAAAAGTGTGTGTACTTGTTCAATCTATCAACAATCACCATGATGACACTCTTTCCTTCAGACTTCGGTAACCCTATGATGAAATCCATGGAAACCTCCTCCCAATGCTGATTGGGGATGGATAATGGTTGTAAAAGACCCGTGGTCTTAATTGTTTCCACCTTATTTTGTTGGCAAAACAAACATTCTGCCACAAACCTTTGAACATCAATTTTAAGGCCATCCCAAAAAAAATCCTTCTTGACTCTATGGTAGGTTTTCAAAAATCCTGAGTGCCCTCCTACTGGAGAGGTGTGCAATTCCAATAGTAAATTTTGTTTGATTTGGGAGTTCTTACATAAATATAAGTGATCTTTGTACCATAGTGAATCATTTTTCCATGTAAATGTATCTGATGCACTGGAATCCTACTATAACCTTTGAATGAGAGTCCACACTTTTTTGTCATTCTTCCATTCATCCCTTGCTTATATTATCCAATCGGGTTGGATGATCGATATATCACAGAGAAAGGCCTCAACATATTCATCCTTTCTTGAGAGTGCATCTAGCACAACATTTTTCTTCCCCTTTTTATAGACGATTTAAAAATCATAACCTAATATCTTGGTTACCCATTTTTGTTGTTCTTTTGAAGATAGTCTTTGCTCCAAGAGGTATTTAATACTATCATGATCTGTTTTGACCTTGAAGTGCCTACATATTAGGTAAGGACACCATTTCTTCAATGCATGTAGTATTGACATCATTTCCTTCGCATAAATGGGTTTGTGTAAGTCTTTTCCCTTGAGTGGTCAACTTTCAAAAGCCATGGGCCTTCCTTCTTGTATTAGGACAACACCAATTCCATTTCTCAAGGCATCACATTCCACAATAAAGGTTTTTTCGAAGCCTGGAGTGGTCAAGACAGAATATTTGCACCTCACCTCTTTAAGTTGTTCAAAATCTTTAGTTTCCTCTGGAGTCCATGAAAATGCATCCTTCTTAGTTAGTGTCGTTAAAGGTGCTGCTATTCTTCCATAGTTTTGAACAAACTTGCGGTAGTAACCTGTCAAACCCAAAAATCCTCTAAGATTCTTCAATGTTTTGGGAATCGACCAGTCCATCATGGCCTTAATCTTGTTAGGGTCTACCTTAACACCTTCATGAGATACAATATGACCCAAATACTCTACCTCCTTTACTCCAAAGAAACATTTGGATGGTTTGGCATATAGTTGTTGCTTCTTTAGTAGTTGTAGCACCTTGTCAACATGTCGCACATGATTCTCCCAAGACTTGCTATAAATTAGTATATCATAAAAAAATACTAACACAAATTTTTGAAGGAAGGGCTTGAAAATGGAATTCATCAACCCCTAGAATGTGGAAGGTGCATTTGTAAGGCCAAAAGGCATGACCAAAAATTCATAATGGCCTTCATGAGTTCGGAATGTTGTTTTTGGGATATCTTCTTCCTTCATTTTGATCTGATGATACCCTGAACAGAGATCCGATTTTGTGAAATAGATTGCTCCATGTAGTTCATCTAACAATTCATCAATGACAGGAATGGGAAGCTTATCTTTAATAGTGATCTTGTTGATCTCTCTATAATATGGACACATATGCCATGAGATATCTTTCTTGAATACCATTACCACTGGTACAGAGTAAGAACTTTGGCTAGGTCTAATAATGCCAGCCTCTAACATTTCTTCAACCATGCACTCAATTTCACTCTTATGGACGTAAGGGTATCTGTATGGCCTGATGTTAGGAGGAACACTCCCAGGAATTAGGTGAATTTCAT
>ML789347.1:465079-481989 GCA_009831015.1 Picea engelmannii
CCCCCCAATGTTCATCATGTATCTAGCCAAGGAAGGGGCTCGCATGGTCATTGGGGGCATCATGATTTCATTTCATTGGTAAAGTATCAACTATCTCTCATTTCATATGGGCGTAGGTATTTTGACCCCTAAGTAGGTCATGAATTGCAACAAAGAGAGTAATTTTGGAGAATTCAGAGTATGGATAGCGGGCAATGGGATGTCTTCCTGTGGGAGGTACTCCCTAGTAGGTCTCTAGGAATAGAGAGAAGGGATCTACCCTTCTCAAGGAAGGATTCAAACATGATGGAAAGTGGACATAAAAATGGCACACATAGAGAGGAATAACATATCTTTGATTTCACCAGCACCCATGGGAGAAATTACGATCTCGAGATGGTGACAAGAAATCACAATGTGAATGAGTCATTTCGAAAAGAATTCAGATGGATATGATCAGGTTGGAAAAATGTGGAAGTGAGATGGAGGAGGATTTTAGTTATCATTCTTTTTCATGGATTGGACATATGGTGTGTGGATATGTCAATCTTAGTTATTCTACCCCTTGCAATGAAGAAAAATTAGAGTTCAATAGTTTTTGTCGCTAGCTCAACAAATCTTCCCTTTGGTCACTGTTTTTTTAATTCTTCTCATTTACAGGTGATGGAAGGGAGTTTAAGGAGGGGAATACATGAGGAGGATATGGAAGCAGATGGGTTTTCCACCCTACAAATTTTTCATATCTCAATAAATGCTTTGAATTCCAGGGTATCATTTATGGTTGACACTTTATCACATCATTGTTGTGTACTGTGTCAAATGTAAGACAAGATGGAGGTGTTTAGGTCTCAATTGAAAGTTCTCCAGCTTCGACATCCTCCATTATCTTCTTCCAGTCACCAATATGATCCAATGGAGGTTTCTTCAACCCATCATGATGTATCTCGTTGCTCCTCTTCCATACTTGAAGGTTCCAATAGAAAACTTGGACATGGAGGATGAGGTTCTAGTTAATTTTCCTTATACTGATACTTAATGTATTTCTTTGCTATTTGTATACTTAGAACTTTCTACAAAGTCTACTCTGTTCAAATCTGTATAGATTATAGAATTTACAAGGTTAGTAGTTATGGATTAGAAAGTTGTTCTGATAATGTTTTGGAGACTCCAATTTTTTTCCTTTTTTACTAGAAGGATCAATTTTTACTTGGCGGGCTTTGGCCAAACCTTTAATGCAATATAAATCTCCTAGTTCTTGTAAAAAAAATATTGGTTCTAAATCAATGATATATAGATTTTTTTGTTAATGTAAACTATAACTCATCAATAATATGTCAAATTGAATATTTTATTCTAGGACATGTTAAAATTAATCAATTATATATAATGTGTCAAATTCGTCATTTTCAATTGTACATATTTGTTTTCAGTATGTTGAATTTCTTCTTGGAAATCATTCCTCACTTCCATTGGATCTTATATGTGTGTAATTTTTCCAAAGTGATCCTTTCCAAACAACAATTGCAATGGTCGTTGATGATCCTTTGAAATTTTTTCCACGCTTGTTGCACTAAAATCACATTTCTTCATACACAATTCTTTATCATCAACCTAATTTTGCTCACCTATATTGTTAAGAGTACATTCATCCAGAAGCATTATTTTGGCATCCTTATCCCTCATTTCCATAATCATGTGAACTTATTTGTTACTCATTGAGCCAATTCAAACCATTAATTGACCAAAAATATATAGAGTGCGAAAAATGGGAAAAAAGATGTGCCATCATAGTGCATAAAATTGACAAACAACTACACTATCATAGTGTAGAAACTCCACGAAAAACTATGTGTGAAGAACAAAAAATCCACAAAAAGGTGTTATATGGACTCAAAAGTAAAATATCATTATTTTAATCACTCATTAATGTTGAGCACCTTCAAAAGATGAGATATTGGCATAAAGTGGATCTCACCAATCTATTATTTATAAAATGAGAATTTGATCTAGTCTTAAATAGTTATACTCATCCCACTACTTAGTCAATACAATGGGATCATTCACATTGAATCTAATTTTAAGGGAGGTCCACCATTATCCCTATAAATAAATCTATTGAGGTCACTATATTTACCACTCATCCATTGCAATGTTAGGTTGCCAAAATTCTTCCAAAAAGAGGAAACAACCCTTAGCCTATGTCTTTCTACCATTGAGGAATACTCATTATACAACCAAAAGCTTGAAGTGGATCATATACAGAGGAAAATGAACCTCCCTTGAGGTTTCTTTGAAGCGCACCTTCTTCAACTATCTTAAGATGTTTTATTGTAAGTCTCTTATTTCCATTTTGAATATAATCTCCTACATTCTTTATTATATCTCATGCTTAATGATATGGGATGCATGTTGTTTAATTATCTTTATTTGAAATGAGATAGAACAATGAATGATTTACTTCGTACTTATATTTTTATATTATTTTCATTTTATCTTCTACTTCATAAAGACAACCATTAAGTAGGTACTTTTTAGTACACATTGGTAATAAACCACCAATATTAGATTACCAACCATAATAGGAATGAAAACATAATTTCATCCTCTGTTGTGTGTATGCCCAATTAGGGTTGTATGGTAGTTTATCTTTCCTTTCATTTTGTTGTTTTGTTCTTGTTGTATATTATTGTTAGGTGAAATGATAGGGAAACCCTTTCTTTCTTCCTTGACTATGATCATTTTTCAAATCTTTCAATTTTTATTTATTGCACAATTTATCTTCCATAAAATGTGCAACCACATTTTTCTTGGGATTAATCATGAAACCATGGATTTTGGGAATTTTTCCATGACCTATTTCAATTTCCAAAAACTTTTTACTTCTAGCTTGATTTTAGGGTTCTCCTAGTGTATCTACATAAATAGCCTTTCTATTTTCCTTTAGATTACAATTATTTATTGAGTTTTTTTCTCTTAGACATTGTAGATTAGGAAAATGGATTTTTTCCCTCAGTACTTACTACCTTCAGGGATTTGATTGAAAATATTATCTTATTTTAATTTCATCTAGTATTATAGAATCTACTTTTATGTCCTTTTTGCATTTTCTTATTTCCTTAAAATCACATTAATATTAATTAATGAAAAAATATTTATCGTTTAAGCATTTCTTCCTTTTATTTGGAAATATTAGGATTTGTTAGTTTAGTTGCATTACATTATTTATCATTTAACCTTCATTAAAGTGCTTTATCATAGGAAAGTAACTTGATTGAGAAAATAATCTCTTATGTTTTTAGTATTAATAATATTTGAGTTATTTTTATAGTTTTTTTATTTCATTCAAATTTTTCATTAACCACCACCTAAGTCATTTTTGAAACTTTTATTTGTTAGGTATGTGTGAAAGTGTATTGAAAAAGTTCCTTTTTTCATTCAAAGAAAAACAATCTCTATTATTTAGTATTTGAAATTGTTACATTTTCATTTCTTCCACTTTTATTTCCTGCGTCAATCAAAAGTTTCTTTTAAGAAATATTTCCTATTTGTTGTAGAAAGGACAAGAACACACATACCACACCTAGCAAAAAAATACTTGGTTAGTGATTCCAAGTTTGGTCTTAAAAGAAATAAAATTAATCAACCAACTAAGATTCCTCACTTTAGGAACAAAAACAATTTTTTTAGTTAGTCTAGCATTATGGGGATAGATATCCAAATAATTTGTCACAACCTTGTACCTTGAGATATAGTTGTTGTCCTTTAGGGTAATTTAAAATCTTTTTTATCAAATACAACTCAAAACCTATTTGGAAATAAGTGCACTCTTAAAGTGGATAATTCCAAGATTGGGACACAAGGTTTGATTAAGACTTATAGCTCTTTCATATTGGAGAGCCCCCAACTATTTGATTTCATCTTGAAGGAAAAGTAACGTATTGCACATATCTATGAAGTGGTAGCTTGGTGGTTTTTCTTTAGGTCCTTACCTGGGTGTCTTTCGTGGGAGGTAGGGAACTTGAGACAATTTTTTGTTGGCCAACTACAGTTTCTCCCAATGTCCATCACTATAATTGTATCTTTCATAACTTCACTCACTTGATTGATGGACCTAGTTTATCTGTACTCGTTCAATTTGCTTACTAGAAACATGCCATGGAATTATTGGGTGGACGTGATGATTCACTATACAACACTTACTTATTATTGTTTGAAATGGTGATACAACTAATTATTTTAGTTTTTCATAGAAATATTAGATTGTTTCATGCCTATTTTTTAGTATATGCTTGGTCTATGGTTTGAAATAACCCAATTCAGATTGACCAGTTGTTTTAATTGCTATACATCATATGCAAATCCATCAACTCATGTAGTGAATGATATACTTGGTGAATAGGTGACATGGTGATGAACTTCGCTCTAATACCAATTGCAAAAAAACATATTCACAAATAATGATATTTTATTAGTCAAATCTTGGCTTACATTGATATATGGAAAACTATTTATATATAGCAGAGTAAAAGGGTCACTATATTTGGAAGTCGATTTGGAACACCTGTTTATATATATTGGAGCAAAAGGGTTGCAAACTTTCATGTGAATGATATGACCAATGGTTTCATTAGAATAGTTAATTATCATTAAATTTTAGGTGTATTACATTCGTAAATTTACAATCTATTATTTTGATCCACCATTTGTACCCTTATTTACTATTGCATCAGATAAAACATTAGCTATAAGTTCATATTAAACGTCCAAATATGGGACTCATATGTGATTAAGGGACTTTTCCCCAACGATCTTGGGTCAGGATCACAATAGAGAAAGACTAAGTGAAAGAGACAACAGTCTCCCCTCAATGAAAAGCATGCAAAAACTAAAGAAAATAATTACCTAAATTAGGAGAAAATAGGGATAGAGAGGAGAAAATAAAGTGCTCCTTTTTCTCATGTTTGATGTTGATCCCTGCTCCAATTCGTTGAAGATATCCTGATCTTCTATTGGAAGTTTCCTGCAAGATAGACACAAAACTAGGGCTATGACGAAAGTAATTATGAAATCAAAAGCATGTGCATGCTATATGTCATATTCAAAGTAAGCATAAAGATGAACATTCATTTAGGAAAAAATCCAGGGGAAAAAAAAATCTTTTGTTATCATCAAGTGGAAAAGGTAAGTTACAACCTTGTCCAGCCTTAGGCATGGTCTTGAAGCCAAATATCTAGGTTCCTCTGGGAATCCTCAAGCATCAACTAAACCGAGATAATATTCTCTCAGTGAATCAGATAGGGATAAGGAGACACCCTATAGCCACATAAAATGAGAAAGAATCTCTGGAAAAGGATTTTCTAGACTAAAGGGTATGTTGCTCAAAGAATTATAGGGAAAGGAGGCTTGTTATATGTTAGAAGAATAACTTTGCAACAAGGTACTTCTCCTCTCCTTATCCCTCCATGGTTATTTTATATCTTCCCAAATAGGTTTGGGTATTTGAATTCCATTATGTATGGGAAAGGGTCGTTAGGAAACAATCCCAACATAAAAACCCTCCCAAAAACATAATGTTAATTTTTTTTTTCACCAAAATTGAGGGCATCTGTAGGTGTCAGTGAGGAAAGTCGTAGATGTTTGCATGTTTCACTATGAAAACCCCCAGATATGATCTTAGGACATGTTTTTAAAATGATTTTTGAGAGGCATTTTGGGGAAAAGTCTAGAAATCATTGGGAAAGGGTTGGGCCATGGCACAAATGCATAGGTGTGACATTTTTTGCTATAACAGATGCCCCCTAATGTGTGAGGTCAGAAGGGAAAAATGATGGCCGAAATACATTATGAACTCTAAGAGGCGAGGATGCATCAAAGTATCCACAGAGGTTCCCGAACAACTGTTATAGAAACAATAACCGTTAGCAAAGATAATTCAAGATTTTTGTTTCCCAAGTTGGGAATACCCATGCTCAGGAGTGATAAAGCATAGACACTAAATAAAATACACTACAAATCCATGGTACATATGAAAGTCTGACTAATTCCCATGGCCACAAACAATACACAATGGATCCATGTGATAAATATGAAGTAGCAAGCATGGCCATGAAGAATACACAATTGATCCATGTCAAAGTAAATCATAGCCACAAAGAGATACATAGTGGAGCTATGTATCAAGATCAATAAAAAATGATATCTACAACCAAAAGAATTAACAAACTAATACTCTACAAGTACCAATGTCTATGAGGTGGCACCATATGAGTTGGGAAGGAGAAAAAAATAGGTGGTGCTCATACTTCACCTGAAGTCTTCACAACGATCCATTGTGGTACAAGTATACACTATGTGAATAGATTATTCAAAGTCGAACATAGTGAGACATCATTTGATTACCAGTCATTACGGTATATCATTAAAAAATGTGTGACAACCCACCGATAACTATAATGGGAGTCAAGGTACCATGGTACTATATAACAAGTGTCATTGAATGAGTTGACATCAAACACCTAGTAGAAACTATCGAGTAGGGGACATTGATGTATTCCCACTGTTAATACCGAGGGAACCTACCACTGATTACGATAAGCCCCAAGGTACCAAACATAACTCTAGATCCCTCTCTTAGAGAAATATCTGTCGAAGTTCTTTGGGAGGTAACCCACTGGAAGGAAGGAATTAAGGCATCCAACATCATCTAGCACAAGGAGTGGTAGAAATATGAATATTTGGAAGATATCAGATGAAGAGACTGATACTCGTGATGATGAGACTTAACTTGGGAAGGCTGACTTGCAAGGTCAAAGGATATCTGCAGAATGGGAGACATTGGTTGAAAACTTTCCCTTGAACATAAGCACAACACATTATGTGACTTGGGAAACATGACTATAAGTTGGGATACATTTGTGACACAAGAGGAATCAACAAAAACTCCATATAGTTGGAATAATAACCAACCGGGGGAGAAAAAACTCAAGGCAATAAAAATTCTCCTAAAGCCATACTAAACCAAAAACAATGAGATACTGACTCAAGATTGTGCTTTATTCAAGGGAGACAAGATTGTTGCCAACAAAAGAGATAGATGTTTTCCTATTCTTTTTTTTTTTGTCTTTTTCATGTTATAGAAGCTTGAAAAAAAATAAAAGAATGTTGTTATACAATGGAGGAAATGAGTATCACGAGAAATAAAACTAGTTGCAGAGTGCAAGGAAAATACTTATGCTCAATGCAAGGAAGCATGTATAGGATAAGGACACTCGGGGGATGTTCTGTCTAGGGATAAGGTATCGAGTCACAAAAGAATAAATTGCAAGTCTAGGAACTGATAGGAATGCATAGTCGATTGGTTCAATGACAACATGATGAAGCCAAAATTAGGCCTAAAAGAGAAATAAGTCAATATGCAGATGTAGATACGGCTCAACATTGGGAAGTAAACTTCCCATGATGGTATTTTTCATTCGTTTAGTCTCTAGGGCCTGAAAAGTAATAAAATCATACCAAGGAGAACTATTATGGTCTTTGTGGGCCAGAGTATTCCTTTTTCGTACATATTCTAGTTGGTCTAGAAAAGGGTTAAACTTATACCGAAAGGACGTCTCTTCAAACCCTTTTTAATGAGCGTGACAGAGATAAGATCACTCGGCTGTATTTTCATACTTAAGGAGTATGAAAAGAGATTAACTATGGAATCCCTCATCCTTTTTCATACATTTAGTCCCCTGATCCTGAAAAAGTATAAAACACAACTTAGGAGAACTCTTTTATCCCATAGACTAGAGTATAACATTTTTGTAAGTAGTTTCGTCCATCTGAAAAAGGGGAAAACTTGTGTTGGACATACGGTCCTTCAAATCCATTTAACGAGTGTACAAGGAACAACGTCACTTGACAATATTTTCAATTTTAAGGAGTTTGAAAAGAGCCTAAATATGGAATCCATAATGTTGTTGAGGAGAAACATGTAAGATAGCGGTCTTGTGGGAGATGGAAAGAACAAGATAGAGTAAGAAGCATGAAGTTCAAACGCAAACTCATGGAGGGACTATCCAAGACCCTCAAGCCTAGAAATAAACTTGCAGCATGAGTGCTTGAATGAAAAAGGATTCTATACTAAAGATCCCATGGAAGGTAGGCTCTACCATCAATTGAATGATGTGTTAAGTAGAGAGAAAGGTTTCATCATTCGTTGATGGGGTTGACCCTAGGTTTAAATGGTAATGGTAATTGATAATGCAACAGTTTGAGTGAAATGCACCCTAACCTAAATGCCATTTATAAACAAATTACCTGCCCATAGTCTTGTAAAAGAATTGGCCAATCAATGATATAGGTACTGAAGAAAAATTCCTAAGACCTAAAAAAAATGACGATAATGCTACAAAAATTTGATCATTAGTTGAAATTTTGGAGAAAAATAAGGAAACTTTAGGAAGTGGGTTTTCAATTTTTTTATAAATATTGATATATTTACCATTCATTTTTACCATTTCGCCCAAACAACCACCAAAGTGACCAAAAACCTTGGAGAGAAAATCCAGAAAACACGGAACTTGGAGCAACTCCACTACCTGCCACCCTAAACAAGTAAGTGTTTCATATTTATATTGCATTTCTTAACCTCCTTTTTTCAATTCCTTAAAAATTTCATTCTTAAAGAAGTTTTATTAAACATGAATCTACGCATCCATGGTCTTCCTTAAGGAAACTCATGGATGTCCACAGCTGGTTGAAACACCAGTCGTGGATATCCACAAATTTTCTAACTAAAAATCCCAAATGCGCAAAAAAAGATTTGAAAAATAAAAAATAACTCAAAAATTTCTTTGGAAATTGAGCAGGATGTCCATTCTCTAGAGAGAATGTGAACACGAAGAGGTGGATCGAGTAGTGTTTGAAAATGATGAGGAAAAACAAGACTTGCTTGCTTGCGACATGTACAAGTTTTTCCAATTTTTTGGCATGATATCACAAAGAAGATTATTAAATATCCTAATGGACTACGAGAACCCGAATGTCGAGGCATTCATGCTTTCTAGAAAGTCTTTGAACATTGTTGGGAAGACAGGTTGGATAGAGAACAATGCAAAGAGACGATGCACAAAGAAAAGGCGTGGGATCAAGAATATCAAGATGATCAATAAAGAAGAGATAAGAAAGAGAAGAAAACAAGGAACATGAAGGAACAAGATCCCACAAAATTTGGGAAAACCAGTTGAGCATGAGTTGTATCCAGTTCATAATGAGTTGTCCCTAGTCAAGCATGAGTGGGATCCAACTCATTATGTCCTGCAAAGAAAACTTGAGGTAAAAGGGAAGAAAGTTAAGAATTGAAGAATATTTTTGAAGAAGAAGAAAGAGAACATAAGCGACAACAAAGAGAATAGCGGAAGAGAAGTGACAACAATGAAAACAAATAGGATCTATGAGTAGTTATGGTGATTGTAGGATGTTACGTGTAAATAATTTATGACTATAAACATCTATTGTAGCACGGAGTGCAAACAAAATGTCGAAAATCTTTTGTGGACATAGCTTAGGAGGGGGTGAACCACGGTAACTCTATGTCGAATTATGTTGTGGACTGGGAATTCATGTTTGTAATATGTTAATTCATATCTATATGATGTTAATTCTTGATTTTACTATGGATGCATGCTTATCTTTACTAATAATGTTGAAAGATTCATGCACAATAACGTTAATTGTATGTTTAACTGTTAAATGGTGAGAATATAGACTGATATTCCTAAAAAATTAAGTAATGATGGCAGATTAAATATGATATAGTGCATGAAAGAGTCTTGTAGGTATGACATTCTATGCCTCCCTTATTTCCCTCATCATTGCAGAATATTGGTTCCTGCAGTCCCCATAAAGATACATCAGGTGAGACTTCTCCTACGCACATGTGATGTCGAAAGGGCCGGTATCTGTAGGTTTTTTCTAGAGAAATTACTTTGAACACAGGGTCTTGAACCTATCGATGTGTGCACATCAACAAATGGTTATGTTGTCGGGATAGAGAAGTTGGAAGTGAGGGAATATTTTGGAGGCCAATAAGGAA
The DNA here is from genome assembly GCA_009831015.1 of Picea engelmannii. Classification (NCBI taxonomy): domain Eukaryota; kingdom Viridiplantae; phylum Streptophyta; class Pinopsida; order Pinales; family Pinaceae; genus Picea; species Picea engelmannii. Next base: position 475,137 of record ML789347.1, read on the forward strand.
AGAGATAACCAAATGGCTAGAACAAAAAGAAAAAGAATTTTCTCAGAAGGAGAATAGAAATCCACACTTAAAGAACAAGGAATGGATACAAAGGTGTGTGTATACATACTTGCATGAGATATTTTTCGGTGAATTTCCTATTATTTTAGTAGAATGGCTGGAAAGATTTGTGGAAAATATTGGTAGACATAGGCCAGTCACGCCAAAGAAATGGACTCCTGAACTAGTGAAATGAGTGGAAGCAATAGACAATAGGACGTCCTGTGTAGTGAAATTTGGTTGGATAGTATCTTAGCAGGTTACGTAACATAAGTTTCCATAGACTGTACCCAGGATTATAGTGTTGCAAAAAGAGACTTATTTAATGGTCCATTAGGAATATTCTTTAAATCATTAGCTACCGGGATAAATATGTTTCTATTTGATAAACAATTCATGACAATGGATTCATATAGCTAAATAACTTCACACACATGGAGGGATTGGGGTTTTCTGACCAGGAGTTGATCGACCGATAGTAAAATGGAAAGAGGAAAGGGAGACTGAGAATGTAAGAGAAGGAGGAAGGGATATCATAAGGAGAAGAGGAATTTGGAGTCTTGCGTAGTGGGAGAAAGAACAATAAGTTGATAATTGCAGCTAAAGAGAGAGAGAAGCGCAATGAGTACCTGAAACACCGCACATTCATACACATCATAGAAGTATAATAGATAAAGGGAGAAGAGGAATATATCATGTTCATTCCAGTGATAAAGGAACTAGTAAGTCATGTCTAAGTCGAGTCATGGTTTGAAACAACAACCTCATGTGTTTCACCTAAATCTGAGATAGTGTTCGAAGATCTTTCCAGAGCATTTGTAATAAATAAAGGAAGTCAGAGAAACAATATTCAAAGAAGTGGTAGCGGTATAGGTAGTCAAAGTCAACCAACATCACTAGGAAGGGGTCCTACACACAACAATATGGGAAGAGTAGATAATACACATAGATTACTGGATTTCAAAAGAATTCGATTTGAGGACATAGAACAACACCTATTCATATGTGAGACCATCTAGACTATAAATAATGTCCACAATGATAGCGCAAAAATTTCTCAATTGGAAACAAATTTTAGAGGACGTGCACTATTTTGGTACATGAAGCTCCAAAGTACCACAATACCAGGCCAGAGAAGGACCTTATTAGAGATTACACAAGCACTGCTAAAGGAATTTAAGAAACCAAAGTACGAGTCGTAGTAAATTAGTTGAAGGAGATCAAACAAGTACAGAATGAGTCTGTATGGGAGTTCAATCAGAGGTTCAAAGATGTGATTGGGAGGTTAAAATTTCAAATACCTGATGAACAACACATAGAGTTGTTCATTGTAGTCTTGTTACCTCACATCTGCAGTCCATTAATACAACAGAAGGTTACGGCATAGTCTGAAGCATTGGAAATTTCTATGAAACAGGAAGCCTCTTCGGTCAGAGGAAACAATGGAATGGCATAGATACAGAACTAGTTAGTTGCATTAACAATTCACTTGGAATAAATTACAAAGGGGAAAGAGAAATGGGAACATATATGGTGCATCAAATGCAAGATTGAAGGTGACCACAAAGATGAGTGTCTAGACTTTGCATGATACTTAGCAGTTGGAGTGCCAAACCTGCTACCAGGAGGAGTATACTACGAGATATGAAAGAAGTGGGGACATAACCCCCATGAGTGCCAACTATTACAAAAATATCATCATACCTCAAGAATATTATTATGTAGTTTTTTCAAATTAGTGGGACATGAAGAAAAATATTGTCGTGATTTTTACCTATTGAGGGAATGCATGACAGACATGTATAGGATTCAGGAGGATAATGTTATGACATAAGGAGGAGGGTAGTATAATAATCCAAGAGGATTTAATAAAGGAAACTGAGGAGGATTCAGTAGGGGTCAGGGTATAACAAACTTCGAGAGTGGAGGAAGAGGCACCATAGTATGTTATAATTGTAACCAACCAGGACACTTAGCGTGGGATTGAAAAAATACCTGCACAACATGTACTTATTATCAGGTGTTAGAACATGCGACAAAGGATTGTCCATAACTTTTGGCAAAATGGTAGGCCAGAGAGAATCAAAATCAAAAACTTAACATTCATAAAATCTCAATCGAGATAAAGGATGAAGGACCCAAAATCATAGTCATTACACACGGAGGAACCAAAACAGGGAGAGATTCAACCAATGGAGGGAAACATGTTGCGAAATGGGTAAAGAAATAAGAAGCACCTCCATGAGCATTTGACCCACAAGAAGAGAAGGAGACTTATAAACAATCAAGGAAATAACTCGTGCAACAAGACTGGACAATATCCACATTGGCCACACCACCTATGGGGGATATGTATCCCACTAAGGATGAGGTTATGACCAATGAATCATTGGAGAAGATAAGCCCCTTAGGAAAATTCTTGCAAAGTTTCCTATAGTCGGTCGAAGATGAAAAGGAAATACATACATTATGCTCTATGATCGATCACTATGTTCAAGAGAAGATAGTCCCTACTAAAAACAAAGTAGTGAACCAACTATTGCGCAAGAAAAGAACTAATGAAGAATTTATCTTCAGTGCGCATATTGCAGAATACGACATCGACAACATGATTTTAGACTTAGGGTCTGATGTGAACGTGCTACCTAAGAATACATGGGAGATAATGGGGAAACCAAATTTAGCGTGGTCACCCATCCAATTGAGACTAGCAAATCAGTACAAGATAGTAAATATTGGAAGACTAACAAGAATACCTGTGAACATAGATGGAGTGTGCAGTGTTGTAGAATTCAAAGTTATCAAGATTGTGGATGAAAATCAACCATATCTAGTGTTAATATGACTGGAATGCACCTTTGATAGCCAAGAAATTATCAAATTGAAAAGGTGTGATATGACATTTGAACTGGGAGATCTCAAAGTTATTGCACCCTTAGACCCAAAAGAAGGAAATCGATACATAGAACCAGCACGTGGTGCTGAAATTGATCACCTGTACAACATGGCTATGAGGATGGATGATTATGTTAACCCCACCACATACGGAGCGCTGAGTTGGAGGAGCATCAATTTGTGTACATCAAACTCAAAAGCAGGTCTGGAAAACGGGTAGCAGAGGATGCATGAATTCTCAACACGATGATGCGTGTGCATGACCAAGTCATGACGTTGTATTGGAATAAGATTTTGTAACCCACTTAAGTATGCCGAGTTGACAGATATAACAACATTTGTACAAAAAAATGAGGCACATGTACCAAAGAAGAAAAGGCTACTAGAATTGTACATTCTGTTGAAAGCCACCCCTACAAGATGGTGAGTGATGCAAAAAGGCACCATGGAAGATTGGAAACAGTGTAGGTGACTAATCCAAATATTATTTAATACTGAAGAGGGATACATGGCACAAAAATATACTGGTGAAGGAAACCCAATAGAGCATATTGTGTAGTGTGAAAACCAATGGAATGCAGTTCCCAAAGAGAAATGAACTCACAAGTTCATTTATATTCTTGATACAATACCGAAAAAGCTAGTATTTAGAAATGGAAGTGCGCAAAGACACAAAAAAGTTGGGTTACATAAGTGAAAGGTTCAATGCAACATTTACATTTCAACATAATTCACCCTCAATATATACAACACTTCAGGAAATCAAACACAAAATATTAAATGTAGAAGAACAAATGGAAGTAAGATAGATATGCAAGGAAGAAGAATAGATGGAAGTAAGATCTATATGCAATGAAGAATAGCAGACATAAGTACTATCAATATGCAGTGCACATAATGCTACTATGACAATCCATAAATTAATTGAATGTTATAATGTGACCAAAGAGGATCAGGACGACGAAGATCCCCAGAATGTTCAAGTACATCAAAAAAAAGGAGAGTGAATGGTATAAGGCCCAAAGATGGAATCAAAACCCTACGAACAACTAGTAAAGACAAGGAATTTCCACATTAGAATAGAGGAAAATATGAAGTTGGCACAGATAGGGGTCTACTGGGATGATGAAACTGTAGAAAAAATAGTTGAATTATTGCGGGAATACCAAGACTTATTACCGAGCAACGTCTTAGAAATGAAGGAGATAGTTGGCAAGCTAGGTGAAATGAGAATCCAACTTAATCCTAATTCTAAACCACTATGATAGAGACCATACCAACTGAACCCATGATATAAAGAAAAAGTTAAGGAAGAAATGGACCGCATGTTAAAAGTGAGAGTTATTGAACCAATCGAAGAATTTGAATGGATAATTCCCATGGTAGTACATGATAAGAAAACATGAGGAATCAAAATCTACATCGATTTTAGAAAGATAAATTATGCATTCCTACATGACCCATTCCCAACTCCATTTATAGATGAGGTACTGGAAAATGTTGACGACCAAGAGGCATATTCATTCACAAATGGTTTTTTAGGATACCACCAAATCATAATTGTGCAGGAGGATAGACATAATACTACATTCATGGCAGAATGGGGAAGTTTCCAATACATGGTAATTCCATTCATATTAAAGAATGCACCAATAATGTTCTCTAGGGTAGTTTTCGTAGTATTTAAGGAGTTCATTCATAAATTCCTTGAAGTATATTTGGAGGACTAGACTGTCTCTAGCCTACTACGAGACCACATGGAATTGTAGAGATTAATGTTGCAAAAGTGCAGACAACATCAGATATCATTGAATATAAAGAATTTTTTTTTTTCACACGTTTCAGAGTACTAATAGCACATGTAGTATGTAAACATGGATTAATAGTGGAGCAGATGATGATTGAAGTAATTTTGGAACTACAACCACCCACATAAGTAAAATAATTGTGCGTGACATTGGGCCACATAGGTTATTAAAGTAAATTCATTAAAGGATACACAAAAATCACAACACCAATGGAAAAAATACTAAAAAAGGAAGTGAAGTTTCAGTGGCATGACGACTGCTAGAAAGGAATGGAAACACTAAAACAAAAACTAGTAATGGTGCCAATCTTGATCTTCCCATATTGGACTAAGAAGTTTCATGTACATGTAGATGCCTTATCTATGGCACTAGGAGAAATATTATCACATCCAAGTGAATGGGACATCGATCACCCCATTGCACTCACTAGCAGGAAACTTTCAACAACAAAGAAAAACTATGCCACCATAGAATGAGAGGGATTTTCCATGGTCTACGCACTACAAAAATTCAAACATTACCTTTTGGGATCACACTTTAAGATGTATACAGATCATTCTATGTTGCGATATCTAGTCAATAAACCAGTTTTGGGGGGAAGGATTTTCATATGGATCCTATTGTTCCAAGAGCTTGACATTGAATTAGTAGTAAAAATAGGTAAACTCAATGTAGGAACCGACCATATGTCACACATACTTTGAGGAGAAGATGCAGGAAACTTGGATGATAGCCTGTCAGACACACAATTATTCTTTGTAAAAATGTTCGACAATTACTTTACAGATATTGTACAATGTACAATTCCTAAGTACATTAATGAACCCCTCAAACATGACAGTCACATAGAAGAAGTTGTTGGTAGTAAAGGTTGCAGACTACCAACTCATTGTAGAAATCTTATATAAACTGAGTGTAGATGGAATACTACGACGCTATGTAGTTGAACACAAAATACTAACTATATTGGTAGAAGCACACGACAGGATAGAAGGAGGACATTATGAAGGGGAAGCCACTTCACAAAAGTTCTTATGCGCAGGGTTATGGTAGCCTACACTCCACAAGGATGCAAAGGAATACTGTCAGACATGTGATGTTTGTCAAAGGATTAGAAAACCCTCCAGAAGGGACAAAATGCCATTGAACCCACATTTTACATTATATGATTTTGATAAGTGGGATATCGACTTCATTAGAACAATTAACCCACCAACAAGAATATAAGGGGCAAGGTAATCATTACAACAACAAAATATCTAACTTGATGGGTGGAAGCCACACTAGTCACGGGTTGCAGTGGAAAAATTGTCGTGCACTTTTTCTTCGAAAACACAATAACTTGATTTGGATGCCCTATAATGTTGATGAGTGATCAAGGGAATCAATTCCTCAATAAAAATATAGCAGCCTTGATTGAATAATTCCATGTCCACCACCAGAAGAGTACGTCGTACCACCCACAAGTGAATGGCATAGTGGAAGCATTCAACAAAGTACTAGAGAATGGAATAACAAAAATATGCAACATGGGAAGAGATGACTGGGATTTAAGAATTCATGCGGTATTATGGGCATATAGGATAACCAACAAGAATTTAACAAGACAAAGTACACTATTCAGGTTGGTATACATATAGGAGGCAATGATTCCAATGGAATTTATTATACCAAGCCTACATGTCACAGTGATCATAGATTTTTTGGATTCAGGTGCAATACAAGAACGATTATCACAACTGGTAAAGCTAGAGGAGGATATATTTTCTGCAAGATACCAGATATATAAAATATGCAGAACAGAAATAAAATGCTAGAAATGGCAGAATAACAGTAAAATATCCAGCATAATCTTCACAATACACAGAAATGATATGCGAAATAGCAATAGAAAAGAACTTTGATTCAGAAAGCAATGTTCACAGGCCTCTTCGAGGGGGCAACCTCCAGTCGAGCAACGCTCTGTTTCAATAATCTCCAAGCTAGGGTTTTCATACCCTCGACTCTTATTTATACTAAATATGTCTATTAAGAGAAGCATCTAGAGGAAGATCCTTCTAGAAGCAGAAGCTTCTATTAGGTCTTCTTACATCCACCTTATTCTATTTTAT
>ML789347.1:485555-508607 GCA_009831015.1 Picea engelmannii
ACCATACCGGAGTTTGGCCAAGTCATCTGTAATGTTGTAGAGAGAGAAATAATGTTCCATTTGTGTGACCCAACCAGTGGGGTCCGAACCATCAAATTTGGTTACATCCACCCGCGAAAGGCGTATGTCCCTTTGAAAGTGATAGGGTTGAAAGGAATGGGAAGAAGTTTCACCTTCAATTTTTTTATGTGCCTCAGGAAAAGAGTCATCGGTAGGGAGCTTGATTTTGGTGCAGAGTGCTACAAAGACAGATTCCAGCTGGGTGTTCAGTTCATGTTTGACTTCCGCCATTGCGGACTGCACGACTACATTTACGGATGCATTCATGGAGGCATCATGGGAGTCAATAGTAGCACTGAGTTGTTTCACTTCTTGTTGGGTCTCAAGTAAAGCATATTGCAGGGTGTTGAAGCGAGACTCTAGTTCTTGGTTACGAGTATGGGCCATGATGATGGGTAAACTGAAAAGGGAGCGGGCGGGGTCAGAAATTTTTGAGGAAAAATGATATGGATGAAAGTGATAAGGGAGAAGAGATGAATCTAATGGAATAGGTCTCAAATAGTGGGGGAAAAATGGGTGAACTGAAAAGGGAGTGGGTGGGGTCAGAAATTTACTTAGAAACTCAAACACAGATGCGAGTCAATAGATCTCGCCGGTTTAATTTGTTTATGTTGTTGTTTATGTTCTCCAAGGGTTAGGTATTCAAGGGTTTTCCCTATGCGATATCTCTTTGATATACGTGCAGGGTCCAACAGTATTACTCGGCCCAATATCTCAGGGAACTAACTAAGGAGGATAGACCGTACCCTTAGCCGTACTACCCGACTACCCAGGTACTAGAGAGTATCTTCCCGAGTGTTGTTCTCGGTGACACTATAGCAGTCCGACAGCCGATAGGTTTATATAAAGAGGGCTTCAGGAAATCTAGGCCGATCCATACACAGGTGTTGTTTGATGCGCTACCACTCAAAGGGGTACCAACAGGGGTTACAAGGGTGGCCAATAGATGTGCGCTTAAGAACCACTTGTATTTCCTGCGTGTATGAGTCCCACAACCGCGGGTTTATGTGCGTAACGACAGATCTCTGTGGCTTAAAGACGTCGGAATACATCTCTACCCTGAAAAAAAATACCCACAATTTCTACCAAGGAAAGTGCTCTGATACCACTTGCAAGATACCAGATATATAAAATATGCAGAACAGAAATAAAATGCTAGAAATGGCAGAATAACAGTAAAATATCCAACATAATCTTCATAATACACAGAAATGATATGCGAAATAGCAATAGAAAAGCACTTTGATTCAGAAAGCAATGTTCACAGGCCTCTTTGAGGGGGCAACCTCCAGTCGAGAAGCGCTCTATTACAATAATCTCCAAGCTAGGGTTTTCATACCCTCAACTCTTATTTATACTAAATATGTCTATTAAGAGAAGCATTTAGAGGAAGATCCTTCTAGAAGCGGAAGCTTCTATTAGGTCTTCTTACATCTGCCTTATTCTATTTTATTGAAAGGTCTTATTAATATTGACCTTTATTACATCCGAATACATTGATCTACCTATGTGTGGGTTAGGACCTTAACATTTTCCACAGGGTTCCACCAACAAGTGCAGAAGGCAATGAATACATATTGGCACGACAGACACATTAAGTCGAAAAAATTCCAAGTAGGAGACTTGGTACTGCTATATGATAGCAAGTTTCTACAACACCCAAGGAAGTTCTGCATGCATTGGTTAGGACCATATGTGATCCAAGAGGTTACAGAGGAAGGTGTTGCATAGTTGGAAACACTTGATGGAGTTTCACTGAAAGGAAGAGTGAACAAAATTCAACTATAACTCTACCAAGAGGGTCGGTAAGCTGCGCAATAGGATGAACTGCAAAAGAAAAACGAAATGCATGCATACAAAATGACTAGAAAAAACACAGGGAAAGGAAACTATGCCAACCAGGGAAACCTAACACAAAAAGGGTCAAGTATGCAGTAGTAAGTACACCATCCCACACAATGAGCTAGATTTCAAGTATGAAAAAAGAATGAAATGAAAGTTATGGGTTGATAAGAACAAGTCATAAAGACAACAATGATAAAAATCAACGTTGCCGCCAAAATGGCCAGTCATACCATAAAGATAAGGAGTAAAGAAAAAATGTTCCTGATACACATGACTGAAGGGGAATCCACGACAGAAATATACTAGTGGATTTGTCCATAAAACACCATTAATGCAAGAAAATACCACACTACGAGTATAGGATATAGGCGGGAAGGCACAAATATTGGTACACAGCGGGCGATAGGGCACAAAATCCACCGAGACTAAAAAAACATGCCCTTTTTCACTTAGCAATTACAAGGAGAACCAAGAGCACAGAGCAATAACAACTACCAAAGTCAAGTTAATTACAGAGATGGCACCACCCAAAGCCGCAGAGTAGCAACAACAGTACCAATAAGGAGTCGCACTAAGTATATTGAAGCCGAAGTAGAGATTGAGTAAACCCTGAGTGCATCCTCATCAGAGCCATCGAGATTCCCTCGTGATTAAATACCACCAAGGAAGGATGAATCCCCACCAGTTACACTACAGAGGAAATTTGGGAGAAAGCAACTAAGAAATAAGAAGCACACTGCAAGTAGATGCAGGATCAGCTGGTAGCACTCCAATAGAATATGGACGTAGAATATAGTAGGATGCAACAGAGGACAGAAGAATAGGTAGTTGAGGGATGGACCAAGAAATAGGAAGTAATACATGAAAAACTAGGGGTAATCCAAAATATCCTAGAGACAATGCAATTAACACCTCCACAAGGACTAGGCACATGCTAAACAAGTCTAACAAAAGTGAGAGAGCTTGCAAGATTGGTTCTATTGATAGCACTACACAAAGTGATCAAAGTTCTAGTAGGGATAGTCGGGATACCCAACCCTAAAATTCAAGAGAATTTATAGGGAATAAGTCACATGGACTTAGTTGTATCCCGGGTGAGTACAAAAGTGTTACAGAGCTTACATATAGGGATTACATAGGAATTACACATTTTCATATATACCGCGGCCACAAAAATAGCCAAGTTGGAGGCCAAGAAAGAGGAAATGCAAAGACCATACAACACTATGCTACAAGAAAAGTGTGCAATATAATAGTGAGTATAACTTGCAGGAAAGGAAAAATGAAAAACAGACAACGCAACAATGGAAGCTAAGAGGGATAAGCTTGAAGTAGAAGAGAAGGCCAATAAATCCACACAAGGAATGATTGAAGGAAAAGAGAAAGCCGAGAAAGCTGAGTAGGAAAAGAACGAAACTGAAATAAAGGTTGGAAAATCCTTTAAGGAAAAGGCGGAAGCCGAGAAATTGGCACATAAAGTTCAAGCAGTGGTACAACAATTATATAAAGAAATATCAGAAGTACCAATGGTGGTGGAGGTCATGGTTGAAGAACAAGCAGGAAATATTAGCAAGGCTATCCAGGGCCTTCGCAATAATATTAGAGAATTGGAAGTGAGTGCAACACCAAGGAAACCACTGAAAGAAAGAGCACAAAGGGAAAGGACTGCACAGACAGTGGTGGAGAAGATTAAAAAGATTATAACATGAGTGTATAAAGATATGTGAACAAGGCACGTGAATGTGGAAAGAGATGACAAACACCCTAGAGTTGCAAGCATTGGTTGAGAAAATAAGGGTTACATAGGATTAAATGATTCAAGCCACTAAGAATGCAAATACACTTCTACCAACCGAAAGAATGAAAACACCGATGGCTAACAGGAAACTACGTCTTTCAATGGAACAACTAAAATAATAATAATGAAATATTGCATATGAGTTGCAACCACGACAAGATGAGGCACTCGAGGTACTAGAAGAACTAGCTACCACACAAACTAGTATGACATTAGCAACACAAGACACTGAGGCCATAATAAGTAGCCTCACAACACAAACAATGGAGGAAATTTTGAACAAGGAGGATGAATCCACAACAATAGTACAAACAACAAAAGACAGCCTCCAGAAATTCATTGAGGCCTGGAAGAACATGACACAACAAGACTAAGTGGCTCGAGACAGTCCACAAGTGAGTGTTGGGGGCCTATTGGGTAGGCAGGTTGGATAGAGAATATAAAGAAGAGTTGACCCACAAAGAAAAGGTGTGGGATCAAGAAGATCAAGAGGATCAAGAAAGAAAAGAGAATAAAGAGAGGAAAATGGAGAACATGAAGGAACAAGATCCCACAAAATCCAGGAAAACCAGTCTATCATGAGATGTATCCAGCTCATAATGAGTTGTCACCAATCAGGGATGAGTGGGATCCAACTCATTATGAGATGGAAAGAAAACCTAATGTAAAGGGGAAGAAATTTAAGAATTGAAGAAGATTTTTGAAGAAGAAGAAAGAGAATAGAAGTGACAACGGAGAGAGTAGCAGAAGAGAAGCAACAACTACAACAATAGAGAGGATATATAAGTAGTTATGGTGATTATAGGATATTATGTGTAAATAATCCATGAATGTGAACATCTATTGTAGGGAAGAGCACAAAAGAATGCCATAAATATAATAAAAAGAAAATATTTTGTGCATGTATCCTAGGAGGGGGTGAACCATGGTAACTTTGTGTTGAATTGTGCCTTGGAATGGTTATTCATGTTTGTAATATGTTAATTCATGTCTGTATGATGTTAATTCTTTCTTTTACTATGGATAAATGCTTATATTTATTACTATTGTTGAAAGATTCATGTGTAGTAACATTAATTGTATGTTTAACTGTTAAATGGTGAGAATATAGATCGGTATTCCTTAAGAATCGAGTAACAAGGATAGATTAATTTGGATATATTGCACGAAAGAGTCTTGTAGTTATGAAAGAGCACACATCCCTTATTTCCCTCATCACTACAGAATCTTGGTTCCTACAGTTCCCATAAAGATACCTCGGGTGAGACTTCTCTTGTTTGCAGGTGAGGCCGAAGGGGACATTATATTTAGGGTTTTGTTGGAAAACTTAATTTGAACCTAGGGTCTTGAACCTATCCCTGTGTGCATGCCAAACACCATTACATTTGAAGACATTTACTTCATTACCAATTTGTCAAGGAGAGGGGAAGTACTGTGATGCTGGCACCGAGAAGAGTGGCTCTCAAGTGCCAATAAAAAATATTACCACCTAAGTATTCGAGTCATCTTAAACACGCTTTTTCAGATAGTGGGATCCAAATCCTTACATTTGGCATCACAGGAGAAAATGCAATATGGGATTGAATGCCTATCCCCTACTATGTATGACTGGAGCACTACCATGATCAATAACATAAACGCACAATTTATAGATTGAAAAATCAAGAGAGAGAAGAATTTTTTCTTCGATAATGTCCTATGCATGTTCTTCTTCGGGCGAGTTCCCATGATGATCCCACGAACACATATACAAGAACACTTACGACCATGGTTGGCCATGGTTCGGTGGACCAAGCTCATAGCTCGCTTAGGAGGTGGAAAAATTTCCAATCCATTCGATGATGACTTCTTTGGTTGGTGGGAGTGACAAAATCCCTTCATCGAGGACTACCCATATGTGGGAATTAATTTTACCAAGGACCTAGACATCATCATCCTCGATGGTGATGAGCTACATGATATAGGTAACTTTTCATTTTGTGTTATTTAATTTTTATTTTTAAAAATATAAGTATTTATATTTTTTTGTGAGATCCAACATACTAACAAGTACCTTAGATTTTATGCAGATAGAGCACCCATGAGACTGACTAATGTCCCACATATAGTTGATGAGGCAGAGAGGATGCAGGACCAAGTGATGATGAAGTGAGGACCTTACGTATTGTGGGACATAAATTTGAGGCCCTCGTGTGCAATGTTCTTATGGATACCATTGATAACCTCCCCATAGGCATGCAATGCCATGTCATGGGAGTACCCAGGCCATTGGTCTGAATGTTCTAGCATTTGGTGAATGTCGTTGTTTGTTATCACAGGGTGCACCGACCATAGGCCTAGACATATTATGTTCTCATAGCACAATTTTTGTTCTTGTATAACATTATATGACCTTCGGGAGCTCGGAGGCCCCAAAATTTGTACTTGATGGGTCTCATTTTGATATATATATATATATTGGCATTATATACATTTTTGTATTTTAGTTGCAAATGTGTATATTTACATGTGACTGTGTATGATTTACTTTATTGATTATATAAATGCAAATATAACACATAATTAGCATAAGCATCAACTAACTCATTAGCTCTCCTAGGAACATGATTGTAAGTAATGAACTCAAAATAACATTCCAGAAGACGTACCTTAAGAAAAAATTGCAATAGCTTCAGATCTTGAACTCGATACACACCATTCAATTGTGAAACAACCAATTGTAAACCCATGAACACTTGGAGGAAATTAATTCCACTTGAAAATGTGTCTCGCAAAATCTCGATAATTGTGCTATACTCGACAATATTGTTAGTAGTTTCCTAGAGACACAAACCTCCAGCAGACACTAGCTGACTAGAAAGTGAATATATCACCTAAGCAATGGATTCTAGGTGTCGAGTATGGATATTGTTCCATCTGCAAATCCAAAGTAAATTGATGAATCCTTGGGAATATGCAACACAACAGAAGAACACCAGTCACTAACACAACAAAGGGACTAAAAATGTAAACAAATCTATGTACTATATATACAATAACTACAAGAGTGCTCATTCTCAAGCCCTTAGTCCTATGCATAGTACTCCTTTAGGTAGAGAACATTTATGGGCTTAGACAACACATTGCCTTAAAAATATTCGATCTTGTAGGATCCTTTCTCTAAAACCCATCTCATGACATAACGGTCGAAGCACATGGGTTGAAATTTCCTCCCCCAAGGAATCCTTGTCCTGGTCGTAGACCAAAACAAGATCTCCCTAGGATAACACCCTGGGACAGACAGACTTATTGTACTAGGACTTGAATCATTTCTTATGTGTTTTGTTTGCTAAAGCTACATCTTAGCGTTGCTCGTCGATATGTTCAAGGTAAACTAATTGTTCTTCAAGCTGAGACATGTCCGAAAGGAGATCAAATACTATCTTTAGTGAAGGAACTTAACATTCAATAGGAAAAACTGCTTCCACTCCATGAACAGGTTGGGATAGTGAGAAACCAGTGGTAGTTTTGAATAAGGTATAGTAAGTCCACACAACTGGGTAAAGCATCAAGTGCCAGTTGGTTCGATTTGAATTAATCATTCTTCTTAGAATCGTTTTTAATGATTTTTTCATGGATTCAACCTGACCATTAGTATAGGGATAATAGGGAGACAAGTGTTCCTACCTAAACCCTAGTTTTAATACTAATTCCAACATCATGCAGTTTTGAAAGTGACTTCCATGGTCAGTGACAATCTCTCTCAGAACTCTAAACTTAGCTATGACCTAATTGAATATAAATAGTGATGTTTCCTCCCCATCATTAGCAAATGTTGGCATAGCCTCATCCCACATAGTAAATTAGTTGACGACTATGAGTAATGTTTCACCCTAGACGAAGTTGGGTGGCATGTCATAAAATCAACCCCCCACTTCGTGAAGGGGCCAACAATGATGATGATAAAAATGGAGCAAGATGTGCATATATTTTCTTAGTGAAAAATTGGCATGGATGAAACTTCTTGATTTCTTTAAAACAATATTAAAATATAGTAGGCCAAAAGCATCCTACGAGAATTTTTTTTTGGGTCGTTTCCAACCCATATAGGTGACCACCACATGCTCCACTATGAAATTTGTTCAAAACAACCTCCACTTCTTCAAGAGTTATGACATGCTGAAGTATCAAGTCCACCCCTTCCCAATACAAAGTGTCAATGATAATGAGGTATTATTTCTCCATATGACAGATTCATCGCTGCTCATCTCTGGAGCAATTTCGAGGGAACTTCAGAGTTTGGAGATATATAAGTATATCCCCATACCACAGATTGGATGAAGAGATGAGGAAAATATGCTCATATGGAAATGAGTTTGTCATCTCTCCTTCCTCATTCTCTACTAGAAACTATGACATCAACTCAACAAAGACTAAATACTTCTTAGATTTTACAAATGAAAATTCCAAGTCCAAATATTGAAGTAGAACAATCCACTTATTGAACTTCCTGCCAATAATTATCCTAATCAAAACATATGGAAATGGATTGACCACGACGATGATGGTTGTCTTTCGTAATAGAATGTAATTTCAGAGCCGCTGGACAACATGAAAGGCTGCCAACGCCAGTTTATTTACATTCAAATATCTAGATTCAGGACCCATGAGAGCACGACTCAAGTAATATATGACATGCTATTGGAGCTCATCATCCTCCTAAACTAGAACCATGTCGATCAAAGTCTTAGATGCTGCTAAATACAACAAGTAGTCTCGATTGTAATTAGGGGGACTCAACAATGGATTCAAAACCAATGCATTCTTCAAAGCATCAAAATAACGTTGTGCAGATTTGTCCCAAAAGAATGTTACCCCTTTCTTAAAAAGGCACCTAAAACCCTTTTTCTTATGTTATCATAGTTGGGGAAAACGTTCTTGAGGAAATTATCCTTTCCTTGTAGGCTCTGATGTTGTTTGATTGTACGCGGGGGAAGAAAATGAGTTATTTCCTCAACCTTCAAGGGGTCAACCATGATCCCTTTTATCGAAACAATGAATCCAAAGATATGACAAGAGGTCACACAAAAGATACACTTGTGTGGATTCAATCAGATCATATAGAAATGACATCGTTCCTAAACTAAACGAAGGTGTAAGAGATGTTGGGCCCTCTTGCGCGAGTGAGTCATGATATCGTCTAAGTATGACTCCACTATATGCCTCCACTATATGTGAGTGAGTCATGATATCGTCTAATACCAAACAACATTTTCATGTAAGTGAACGTACCCTAGGGACATATTAAGGTTGTCTTGTGTTGGTATTCTAGACAAATTTCAATTTGGTTGTAGCAGGAAAAACTATCCATAAATGAGAAGATTTCAGTCCCCACACACTCATCCAATATCTGATCAATGAATGGTGTCGGGAAGTTATCTTTAGGACATGCTGTATTCAAGTCCCTAAAATCCATGCAAACATGGATTGTACCCTGCTTCTTATCAACAAGAACAGGGTTGGAGACCCATTCCATCAGAGGAACTAGGTAGATAAATCTTGCATTAAGTAGGTTTTAAACTTCTGATTTTATTGTCGCTTCCTTTATTGGGTTCACAAGTCTTATATTTTGTCGAACTGAATTTACATTTCCATAGGTTCAGATCTCATGTTTAACTATTCTAGGATTAATGCCAGGCATTTCCTCGTAATACCATACAAACACTTCTCAAAATTATTTAAAGAGTGTCCTATATTGAGTGATCTCATCCTATAAGCATTCTGCTCCTATAAAGACGGTTTCAAAAATTTCAGGATTCCTAGAAATGTTGACTAGGATTATCTCTGATATGTTAGCCATGTTTCCTTTGGCATAGACACCATGTTTGGCCAAGGTATTGACTACTTGCAAAAATGGTTGACTTGAACTCTCCATTCTCTACTGGACTAATTTTAGGGAGGAAATACAATCTATTATGCAAATCCTCCCACAAACCTTCAGTTCCAACCATTGCCTCAATGATTGCTTCATATGAAGGAAAGATGGTACCCAAACTATCTTGGGAGCCTGAAGATTTTTTAGCCCAAATAGGCTTAAGAAAGAGATCATCCTCCTTGGTGACCATTGGAGTTTGATCTGGGTTTATTGTGGCCTACTGAATGGATTGATAATATATTTCAGCTGCAGACAAAGGTTCGACCATCCTGGCATGAAATTGACCTTCAACCATACTAGATGGCGAGGGAAGTGTCCATGGGTCATGTATATACAATGTTCTAAACAAAGCAACCCTATTAACTAGAGTAGCGTGAACATGCAAAATCGGTGTGGGACATTCAAAATATCCCATAAGTCAAGGGTACATCCCACAACTGATGCTCTTAGTGGTCACCTGAGAGTTTTCAATCCAAGGGATAGTAGTCCTAGGATTAGTTGCCGCTTCATAAAGGTTGGATTAGTTGTCACGATTCTTCCCTCATGGGGAAAACATATAATCCAAAAAAATGTAGAGACAACAACTTTCATGGCATAAGTCCAAATTATTCCTAACAAGATATTATAGTCGAGCGGTGCATAGAATATTTCAACCTCTATGCAAATATACTTACCCCCTAGTGTGAATGGACATGAAGGAATCAGACCATGTGGTCAAAATGATCATCCATTGAAGGGAGTCAGGGGTGTAGGAGAAGGTGTAAGTTTAGGAGAACTGATAGCTTTCCATAATGACAAAGACATCATGCACATGGAAGATCCTTTATCAACAATGGTTCTCTTAACTACGAGATTGTTGAAAACAACACTAATCTGAAAAGATACATTATACAAAAGGCATGGCCTCACATCAGTAGCCTCAAACTTCATTATGAGCTAACTAGAAAAATCTGTAGCTCCTATGGTAGATAACAATGCATTTCGATGCGAGGGGAAACTTTGGAGAACCTCCAAAGTGGAAATTTCACAAGGCGTTTGATCCAAATCCTCCACAACTGAATAATTGGGAGGCTCATGCATTAGGGTTATGTGTTGTCCTTTTATAAAAACCCTTAGGTATGTGTGACGTTGTCTCTTTTTCGAAACTCTCTATGTGGAGAGGGGTCCAATCCTCTGAAGTCTTCTTACCCTTCTTAGTTAGCTCTGGGTTATCATAATTCTGAGACCTAGTTGACAAATCCACATCGTTTAGCTTTGAAGCAATAAGCATGTTTACAATTCCTTGATATCCATTAGAGGGGGGAGAAATTGAAGTGTTCCCTTGTTGGTTGAAGTTGGAAGAACTAGCTTGCAAATCCTTCTCTTGTAGGAAATGCTTTTTCAACACAACAGGTTGCTACTATTGATTCAATTTGATAAGTCGATGGGATTCTTCCATTCATCGGAACTAATGTGTAAGATGATCATCGTCACAAAGATTGTAAGGAAAATTCACCTTCCTTTTCTCATCCTTTTCCCCCTCATCACTTTTGTTTGAATTTTTGTTATTACCCCCACCACATTTCTTACCCTTTCCTTTCATTTTCTTTCTAGATTTTTAAGGACCTTTTGAAGTCTTTGTTTTCAAAAAACGTACATCAGAATACCGGTTTGCGGGGGTGGTCAGGCTAGTGGTTGGACAGACTGTAGGTTGCTAGATAGCATTTTTTTTAATCTAGCTAATGGTCAAATCTGCGGCTTTTGTTTGAGCACAACCCACTATACCATCGACGTATGGGTTAAACTTTGGATTTTCCAAGTCGACAGTATATCGAAGTGAATTTGGAATAATCTCATAAAGCATGCCTGACTGAGAGTATATAATCTCTAGCTGTTGTGCCTGAAATATTACATGTTCCTTTGAAAAATTTCTTGAAGTTGCGGTGTCCTTCAAAATATAAGGGAGTAGGGATTTCAGGAACCATTCAAGGAGGAACTCTGGTAGAATCATAACCTTAATCAGGCTCTTCATTATCCTCCATTCCATAATGTGATCGAAAATGTGTGTGGTGTTGTCTTGTATGAAATTAGCTAGAAATTATGTCCTGACATTGTATCAGACAAGGAGTTGGAAGTGGTTTAAGAAAACCATATCCAAATCATCGAACGTCGAGTAATTCCCCCTCTTGATTTAAATATACCATTTAGCAGTGCCTCAAGTGAGAGTATGTTGGAACAAGAACAATCTAATCAAATTTCATTTAACGATTTTGACGAGCACCACCAGTGGAACATCGTCATGTGGCCGTGTGGATCCTCACCACTTTTCTTCTCAAACTATGGAATGTTAAAAGGTAGTTTGGTCAGGACCACAGGCCAAATAAGGTCATGAAGAATAGGATCATTCATTAACCTGGAAAAATCTGGAAAATGAAAATTTGTCAGAAACAATAACCTAGGTTCTGTCATTGATTGATGAGCGACCTGAAAAGAAGGTCTTGGGTTGTAACTAGAACCAGGTTTATAGAAAGAGTTTGTTATTGAAACAGAGCTTGGGATAAAACATTGTGGCCCCTATTTAAATGAAGTAAAACCTCCACTTATATGGTTCTCGAGAGTAAAAAATGGGGTTACCTCCAATGGACCCCCGATGGAAAGGAAGAAATCCTAAAATAGGGGTAGACTAATCGGGAAAGGGGTTTCCCCCTTTTGACATCCCTTGGAAGGGATTCCACTAGCCTTGGAGAGGGGTACTCCCTAATGGTGCCCTTAATGAGGATAAAGGTCCTTTCTAAGGGGTAGACTGACCTTGGAATGGGTTTCCCCCTACTGACACTGCAAATGCAGTGAAAGGGTTACTCCCAAACCCATCGCAAAGTGTGAACGAGGTCTAAGTAGATGACATACAACCAAATTGGGATCTGCTACCCATAGAAGCACCCTAGCCCCATGCCATCTTAGGGCCTGTTACACATTATTTTAGTCATCCCTATGACCATTAATGATGTAAACCTATATGTTGCCTTCAGAGGGGTCAGTGACCTGAGTTCCTGAAGAGAGAAGGGAGAAGAACTTTTCCTGAGAAAAGAAGTTGCATTTTCATTCGTAAAAACCCTATTGAAAAAAGAAGTTCACAGGCTGCATTACAGCTAGGGTGGGAGAATGCCTGATTCTCAAAGGCTGCATCATATCTAGGTCGTGAGGAGTTCACGGTCTGCTCTATAGGTAGGGTGCGAGAATGATTACACTTGGTAAAAACGAGCGTTTTCTCAAATCTTCTAGAAGGAGAAACTTCCATGGTGAGGTGGCATCTGAATGGTTTGGATATTACTCGCTTTCATGATTTAGTGGGATCATCCTAACCTCCTCACCTTATCCTCTTCATCTTATAAAAGGAGAGGAGCTTCCATGGAGAAGGGCGAAATTGGATTTGGCTTGGAATTATTAGCTTGGGTGAAGTGTCTTTGAGTTTTGCCTTTGTCAAGATAGATTGTGAATATTATCAGATCTATTCTCTCAGAATTCTTGGAATGTAAGTGTGTGAGGAACAAAGGATAGTTGGAAGGGATCTTATGACATCAAGGCCATGGTTGTAATCTCTGTTTCACATTTAATATGATATAGTAATATGATTCTTTCCTATACAGCTTGTTGTGTTTTATTGTATGATTCCTTGATCACATACATAGGTTTATATTGAGTTTATGCTATTACTATCACTTTGCTTGGTTGTGTTCTTTTGTAGGTTCATCATTGTATGAGCATTGGAATGGAGTTAGGATGGCGATGGCGAGAGGAAGTGGAATTTAAATGGTATGTCACCCATCCCTCTTTAGTTAGTAAATTCAATATTTAAAACTTAAGGAAAGCATCATGAATAGGTGTGTTTTGTTCTATATCTAGGTGGATCTAGGGAGATCAGTTAGTGTCCGCACCTACCGATTTATCCTATAACAAAATTAGTGACTCGACTGGGGAACATATTTTTTCCTGGTTAGCCTAGTTTCCCTTGCTTTGATTGCTTATTTTTTGGTTTCTAAATCTATGGGAGATCCATCCAGACTCTCTAGATCTGAAAGTTCACTTATACTCTTTTGTCCTTTTCCAAATTCTCTTTCATTTCAAGAAGTCTCGCACTGTACTGGTCTACAACTTGCGAAAAACCCTCAGTTTCGCACCCTACTGTGTAATCCAGTGCGACATGTTCGCACCCTACCTATGTCCAGCCTGTGAACTCCACTGATTTTCGCACTGCACCCTATAGCTAGGCTGCGAACCCATTTGAAATTTTTGTTTGGATTTAGGATTACCTATCTTTTTATGCCCAGATTTTCTTTGATCAGCGGGATTGAAATTTTGGAACCTATATTGATCTGTTTACAATCTGCTTGACATTCTTTGAGTTTCTTTTAACCATCTTTTCTTTGTTTGGTTTTGAAGAATTAGTCTCTTGCTTTGAGTGTCTTTCAATTCTAAAGCATGTGTTTTCTTTAGAATTGTTTAGGGAAAGATCATATTTCTTTTGAATAGTTCTCTTTAAAAGAAAACTTTTAGTTTGGGTTTCTTTGTTTTAAGAAAGTTCGTTATTGCTTTTAGTGAAAATTTTGAAACAAAAATATTTAATTTCTTGATTTATATTGGATTGGGGGCATCCTTGCATTTGAAGTAGTGGAATTGCATGATTCTTGGCATTTTTTTATCTTAAATTATGAAAAATGTCCCCCCTCATGGCCGGGGGCATGAATCATGCATTGGTGTACAGTCGTTTTTGCTCATTTCTTGAGAATATTGATATTGATGAGTTTTAAGATTTTGGGACATTGTGCATCTAGGAATGATAAATGTTTTCTCCTTCTCGTAGCATAGCTTTCATTGAAATGAAAACATTACATCTTCATCTCTTTGCATAACTTTCGATTCGGTCAAAACACCATATTGTTCATGCCATTTTCCTTTTGAGTAACAAAATCCATAAAATAAATCACTTATAAAAATTGATTAAACATTTTTATCTTTTCTAGTAGCAAACCTACATTATATTAGTCATAGGGCTTTGGAATAGGTGTGAAAGATAACTTTCCAAAGCTACAAACAAACATAGTATCTTGTGATAGGGATATTTAGATCCACTTACTACATTTTGTCCTGGGAAGCCCTTCTAACACAAGGGTCAATCACGAGGACGCATTGAGACTGGCATAGTTACTCACCCTGCTTTGTTGGTCTTGGTGTAGAGATTACGTGTATTATGGGGATCTCTTGAGAGGTATACCCACAATGATGAGTGGAAGCCTTTCAAGTTGATTTCGGGCTAGATACCCTGCCCTTGCACATGGATCAGACTGTCGACTCTTTCCCCAGGCATCGTTGTAGTGATTTGTAACCTTAGTGGCCTATATCTTTAGGGTCTTTACACAAGGTGACTATGGAGGGGCAAGTCTTCATGGTACCTAGAATCGACATTGGCCAAACTCACTCGGGCTCCTTGGAGGGTATACCCACGATTATGTGTGGGAGCTTGAACCAGGGTGTAAGTCCGTTAAGCAAGTCGTCAACGTAACTTTTCCACCTGCTCTATCTCATCCCCTTCTTACATTTTTCTTGCGACATTGGATTTCATCACCAACTATTGTGCTCATTGTGAGAAGGTTTTGTTTGCTTGCTTTCTTACTAGAGTTTTAGCGTGTGTTGTTTGTTCTCCCTAGTGGACTCTAGATTGGTTTTTTATTTTTAATGGTTTCAGTTCCCGAAATGACCAATGAAGGAACCTCTGCTCCAGGGGAACCTTTTGTTTTTCCTACTTACGGAAACATTGGTCCTCCTCACATCACTACTTTGAGCCTTCCAGGTCTCACAATTGGATTACCAGTATGGTTGTTTTCTACTCAGGTAATCCCGAATGCAGTAAGCACTTCAGTCATAACCACTTCCCCCCAAGACCATCAACCTCATTTTGATCCTTCACCTTCTTCACCAGTAAGATATTCTTCACCTTCTTTGCTTGCAAGTTCGCCTTCCATTTCATCTTCTTCATCGAGTGAAAGTTCTGAAGCTAGTAACCCGGTGAATAAGAAGAAGAAGAAAAGAAAGATTAAGAAGAAGAAAGATAAACAAGGGTCAAAACCTCCAACCACTGTAAAGCATGTTGGAAAACAACCAATTACTGTTAATCCTTTTGGGAGTGTTGATGATGTCAAGATCACTCGAACAACTCGTAAACCCAATTACCCTTGTAGTCTTTGTAAGGGTAGCCATCTTCTTAAGGATTTCCATGGTCTATCCAAGGTTATAGAAGTATGGTCTACACACCCTGACCAACCCATGTTGTCAGCCTCTGAACAACATGTTGATGATCTCCCGTCAATTAGTCACAATACCATTGGGAAGAAGAAAATTAGAGTCAATTTCATGTGCATGTTATGCAAAGGGAGTCATCTAACTCACCTTTTCCCTCATATGGACGAAGCCTCGAAATTCCTGTAAGACATGACTATTTCACAGCCTCAACTTCCAGCTGCTTATCGAAAGATTTCTCTCAACCCACCTGTAGTCGATGGAATGATCAATCTGGTTCCCTCATCGGTCAGTCCAGTTGATCAAGTGGTTAATCTGGTCACATCTTTGGCTGAACTAGTAGACCAAGTGGTCGATCCGATCCCATCCTCAATTGATCTCACTCTCCCATTAGAGAGTGACACCAAAGTGGTCGATTTGTTTCCACCCATCGACCCCATTCTCCCCTTAGAGAGTGAAACCCAAGTGGTCGATCCAGTTCTGTCATCGGTCGATCCCACTCCTCGTTTGATGAGTGCTAAAGTGATTGATCCAGTCCCTTCCTCAGTCAATCCCACCCTTCATCTGAAGAGTGCCAAAGTTGTTGATCTAATCCCATCATCGGTCAATCCCACTCTTCCTCTAAAGAGTGTATGTGTGGTCGATTTGATCACATCATCGATCGATCCTACTCTCTTGCTCGAGAGTAAACTTGATACTGCCCACATTTTTCTCGTTGATATAGAATTTGTCGTGTCAGGGGGTATTCCTCCTTCTCCCGTGAAACCCCCTCCAAGTAATGAGGCCATCCTTTTTAATTGGGGTGTGCTAACTGGACCTCATCTTCCCTCTCACATTCCTTTCCATATTACAGTGCAAATTTGTGGTCAGGATGTTCCTTAGACATTGATAGATGAAGGTGCGTCCATTAGCATTTTGTCCTCTTTTGTTTGGCAAGCTTTGGGTTGTCCTTAGCTTGCCCCAGTTACGTAGAATTTGTTATCTTTTAACAGAAGAACCAGTCAACATTTAGGGACCCTTCCTCAGTTTCCGGTAACTTTGGGAGGGAAGACTGTCTTTATTGATGTCATGGTAGTCCAAGACCCCTTGGATTTCGCTTTACTCCTTGGGCAAGATTATGTCTATGCCATGAAAGCTATTGTGTCTACTCATTTTCATGTGATATATTTCCCTCACAATGGACGAGTTGTGACTATTGATCAACTTTCATTCATTGACCCTGACTAGATTGCCTCTCTAAATGATTCTTATATGCAAACAGTATCGCCCTTGCCACAGGTCAATTATGTGGTGTTGTCTCCCATGGTTTCAACTTCTGATGAATTAGATACAGTATTTGACATGGTGATCTCTTTGATAGGGTTCTTAGAGACTGATCTCTTTAATCTTGTTGCGACCCTTGACATGGTGTCCTTCCAGAGTGTGTTTCTTCCTTCTAGTGAAGACCTCTTAGAAGCCATGACTGATTTTTGTCCCTTGACATGGTGTCATTTCGAAGCATTGTCCTCTTGGAATCCATGATCAAGAAGAGAGACTCCGAGGATAGTTTTTGCGTCTCTGAGGCAACCTCGTTAAAAAAATGAAACAAAGGTATTTGAGCACAGTTTTATGATTTCAAGCTCGTTAAAAAATGAAACCACTTACGAGGATAGTATTTTCATCTCTGTGGAAACCTCGTTAAAAAATGAAACAGAGGTTACTAGCATAGTTCTTCTCATGTGTCAAGATCATTAACAAATGAAACAACTTCCCCCTCTCTGTTTGGGTCATGTCCTACATATAGTATTTGAAGATTCATTTCATTCTTCTTCGCAGTTGGATGAAATGAAGCTTGGGGAGCAATGCCTTCATCCTCTAGACTTCATGCTGAATTTAGAGCCGCTAGTTTCTTAAGTTGGGGGATAAGTACCAACCATCCCTGTGTTATGCGTTGGGAAGTCGCAAGAATAGTTTTCTATGGTTCAATCTTGTCTAAAAATGAAACCACTTACCTCAAGCATAGTTTCCTCTGGTTCAATCTTGAGTAAAAATGAAACTAGGTCTGAGCATAGTTTTGTTTTGTTTTAAATCTTGTGTAAAAATGAAAACAATCCAGAGCTTAGTCTTTATTCTTTCTCATGCTCGTAAAACCATGAGAATAAGTTACCGAGATTAGTCTTTGTTCTTTCTCATGCTCATAAATTAATGAGAATGTAACCGAGTATACTTTTATCACTTTTTTGGACTCGTAAAGGTTATACGAAAAAGGAAACCCCTGGAGTTCCCTTTAAGCTCTTTTTAGACTCTCTAAACATGAAAATATTGTCGAGCGACCTTGTTATTTTCATGCTCATTAAAGTATTTGAAGAAAACGTTTGTTGAGCGATAGTTTATCTCTTTTTTTGTCTCATTAGACTACTTTATGAAAAAGGAACTGAGAGAGTTCTCTTTAAGTGTTTTTTAGACTCTATAAACATGAAAAACCCCTGAGTTTTCTTTCTTTGGACTCATAAAACAAACATTGAAAGGCCCATGTGGGACCGAACCATTCCTTCTTAGGGTTCATTAAACATAATCCGAGGGACTCGTCTAAAGGATGAGATTACATTTACAAGCATATGTTATCCTCCTCAAGATTGTGTAAAAATAAAGAGGTACTCGCCAGAAATGGTGGGGGAAAATTTTGGAAAGAAATGTGTCTAAACCTGTATTCTATGGAAGAGTCACCTTTGAACATGACACCCTTTCACTTGATTTTTGTCTAGGTTGGGAAAATCCACTTGTCTCTTGATCATACTCCTTTATAATATTACAAACTGGTATGTGATCCCTATTGTTGATTCAATGTTTCCAAGACAGTTGTCGTGTCATCAATATGTTCAAAGAGAATTTCAACCTGGAAAGCCTTCTTTTGCATCAGCCATTTCTACAATCCTTAAGCCTTCTATTGCATTGGCCATCCCTGAGTTAGTCCTAAATCACTTGTTACTATGCTCTACCTCAAATCTTTTGACTCATTTCATGTCATTGATGGGGGATACATTAAGGCCCTCCTATGAAAAGTTTTTTCCTGTTGACTTCAACTCATTATCCAGGAATTAGACTTAGAAACCAATTGGTACCTTGGAACTCTCATTCCTCAATGGTATATTTCCTCACTTTCGATAGCGGGTTTTCATTATTGACCCCTGATCGGGAGATTTCGCCGAGTGTTCGACTTCAGCTCATTAATTCACATTCGTTGGATTGTACTAGTGTACCTTAGGAGTCATTGACATTAATGGTGATTTTCCTCCCACTTGTTAACAATATACACTAATGATTGGTAATCAAGTGGTTTCTACCATGTTCAACTTCGACACATGTATTCACATGGTTAGATTTGTACTATAGAGTGGTGGAGATGAAAACCCTGAATTTTTTATAACAGATTCAGGTTGCATTGGAGTATATTCAGTTTGTACTGTTGCATAGATCCACATTGTATGTCTGGTGGCTATGTTCAAATTTGAATCTTTAACACATAGATCCACATTGTATTTTTGGTGGCTATGTTCAGATTTGATTCATAATGGCATGGAAACACAGTCTATGTTTGGTGGCCATGACCTTGTATTACTTGACATAGATCTTTGCATGTCGGCATTTATGCTCTGATTCATTTGTATTCTGAGTATGGCAATGCCTACCTCAGTGATGATATATTATTGTACTGTATTTCCTTGTTTGTTGGCAGGTTTTTGATTGACTGTTCGTTGTTCCTTACACACACTCGACAAAGTATTTTAGCTATCACTCTATTCTAACTTCATACTTTGTGGGGCTCTCTGTTACATATTATTTTCACCATCCCTATGACCGTTAATGATGTAAACCTATATGTTTCCTTCAGAGGGGTCAGTGGCCTAAGCTCCTGAAGAGAGAAGGGAGAAGAACTTTTTCTGAGAAAAGAAGTTGCATTTTCCTTTGTAAAAACCCTATAAAAAAGGAAGTTTGTAGGCTGCTTTATAGCTAGGGTGAAATAATTCCTAATTCTCATAGGCTTCATCATATATAGGTCATGAGGAGTTCATAGTCTGCTCTATAGGCAGGGTGCGAGAATGATTACACATGGGAAAAACAAGCGTTTTCTCGAATCTTCTAGAAGGAGAAACTTCCATGGTGAGGTGGCATCTGAATGGTTTGGATCTTACTCTCTTTCATGATTTATTGGGATCATCCTAACCTCCTCACCTTATCCTCTTCAGCTTATAAATGGAGAGGATCTCTCATGGAGAAGGGAAAATTTAGATTTGGCTTGGAATTATTAGCTTGGGTGGAGGGTCTTTGAGTTTTTCCTTTGTCAAGATAGATTGTGAATATTATCATATCCATGCTCTCAGAATTCTTGGAATGTAAGTGTGTGGGCAATGAAGGACAGTTGGAAGGGATCTTATGACATCAAGGCTATGATTGTAATATCTCTTTCACATTTAATATGATACAATAATATGATTCTTTCCTATAAAGCTTGTTGTGTTTTATTGTATGATTCCTTGATCACATACATAGGTTTATATTGAGTTTATGCTATTACTATCACTTTGGTTGGTTGTGTTCTTTTGCAGGTTCATCATTGTATGAGCATTAGAATGGAGCTAGGATGACAATGGTGAGAGGAAGCGGCATTTAAATGGTATGTCACCCATCCCTCTTTAGTTAGTAAATTCAATATTTAAAACTTAAAGAAAGAAAAATGTTCTAGTGTGTTTTGTTCTAGATCCAGGTGGATCTAGGGAGATCAATTAGTGTTTGCACCTATCGATTTATCCTATAACAGGGCTAGAAAATAGAACAAGTCCACTTTCAATGAATGGAGATGACGGGGGGATCTGAACTCCACCACAAGAAAATTCTTGGTAAGGATTTGGAGTGCTCCCTACACTAAAATTCAACAATTGGGACATTGGTTGAGAAATAACCAACACGTTAAGCATGTCCATCGAAGACATTTCATAAAAAAAAGTGTTTTTTGTTGATGCAAATGATGTTGTTGCAATCCAAACTTGAGTGGGGCCAACAACCAATGATGTAATGTTGTTGGTTTTCACGATGATGCTGGATTGAACCACATTTGTTGTTTGAGTTGATATACCAGGAGGAAAGATCCCCTAAATAACTATTTCCATGGTTGGAGTTGTAGGGGCTCCTGACCCTAACACTAGAAAAGTGTCATCCGTAATGGCCCAACAAAAAGGGATACTATCAACAAATTCTGATCCTGGAGGTGGGACTCGTACAACTGGAAATGGGAAATTCAAAGGTAATGAAGAATTAAAGTGTGGAGCGAATTCTTCAGCTCCAATATCCTCAACAATTACCTCTTCTAGTTCTAAGACGTTGACCTATGGAGAGTTAAGGTCTATGATCTCAGTTTGATCAACTAGTAAGAAAGTGTTGGACTGATCAATTCGATGCCTTTGTGGAGGCGGAGGAGAATTATTTCTAATATTTTCCTCGGGTGGAAGGCCTTGAATTATCCTTGATTTTCTAGGTGGTAGGTTGTCCACTTTGAGTGATCATATCTTGGTGACAATCCACTCGCCTTCCTAAGGTTGGACTACCTTCACCAAACACACCACTAAAAATACCTAAAGACAAGACAAACACAAGAAACTTTTTCAAGATTCCAACTCAAGTGGATTAATCCTTGGGACCGGAAAAACAACAAAGTGGGCTCAGACCCTTCTAGATGAAGGAACGGGTTGATTAAGACTCGTGGAACAACAAACGAAGGTATGAGAAGTAGTTATCTTGACCTCCAAAGATCAGCCTTATCTAGTGTAAGTACCCATGCTTCGTGGGGAACCCTCTAGAAGTACTGAAGTGTGTGACACAAAATGTACCCCAGGTACTACAACAAACCTCCACAGTCACCATGTGATACACATAGGAGGAGAAACTATGGTTACCATCTTATATTCGGTGTCTAGGGGGTACAGTCAACAGTCAGGATCAAAAGTGTGGGTAGGGTAACAAATCCCAAAGCCTTGAAAGCACTGCCTCTCACAGATGTATGGGTACAATCGAAACCCGCAATACACAATCTCTTGACTATGCTTGGTCCAACTCTAGAGGGGAATCTCCTCAATTATTCCTTATGTGACCTTGTGTTTAACACTTGTGTTAGAGGAGCTTTCGGACCAGCCTATACAACAAATGGATTCTACACTCCCTATCTCAGACACTTATGTTTGTTTAGTGGCCTTGGATAAATTTACTCTCCAACCTATGCCAAGGCCCTAGCCTAAACTTGTCCATTCACCCTAGAAAAATGAAAATTTTCTAAAATTTTTTTGTTATGTGTTCATTTTAATGGGTTGTTCTTTTACTCAAAATGGGTGCAGATGAAACTTTGGTGATGTTTAGACCAACTCCAAAAGTAATGCAATATAAGAACACAAAATTTGTTTCTTCAAATGAAAATGGATGCAACAACACTTATGAAGAAAATTATTTTCTTTTTCGGATGCAAATAAAGGTTTGAGTGCAAGATTTAGGACACCTTGAGATGCAAATGAAGACAAGAATGCAAAACTTGTACTACTGGATTTTTTTCTTTCTTAATAAAAAGGCTACCACTACCAAAGCATAATGATACTACCTGAATGCTAAGTAACTACCTATTTTCTTGGAAACATAGAAGGAAAGGGTTCAAGAAATGAGAATCAAACAAACATGAATATTTTTTTTCTATCTTTTTCGTTTTCAAAAGAAAAAATAACAAAAGAATGCACTTTTTTTTTCTTTTTGAAACAAGGAAAAAAGAAGGAAAAGGGAAAAAAAGCATTCATCCAAGACACCACTGAAAAGACGATGAATTTGCATATGTAGAAAAACAAGGATATTCTTTCAGTCTACCCAACAAACCTTATACTAAATAGTCTAAGAAAATATTTTAATCTTTTCTCTACATCAAAGATTCATAACTTAATAGAGAGAAACCAAATGGAGACTCGAGACAGTCCAGGTGACTGATCAAACCAATCATTCAACCCAGAAAGGAAGATAAATTTAAAAAAATCTCAACTTCACAAAGGTCCGAGACTGTTGCTAATGCAACTCGTGGATATCCACAGGCTGTAGAGATGAAACACACATATGTACGCGGGCTACAGGTATG
This sequence comes from Picea engelmannii, assembly GCA_009831015.1. Lineage (NCBI taxonomy): Eukaryota > Viridiplantae > Streptophyta > Pinopsida > Pinales > Pinaceae > Picea > Picea engelmannii. Next base: position 508,587 of record ML789347.1, read on the forward strand.
CAACTTGTAGATAGCAAGGTA
>ML789347.1:508617-533153 GCA_009831015.1 Picea engelmannii
AAAAGGCCACTCGGAAATAGAGGGCTTCAAGACTTAGAAATAGGTTATGTGAGGCTAAAAGACTCTGTGAAAGACTCATAAACTAACAGAAAAATACAAAGAAATAAAGAAATACACCTCAACCAAATTGGCCCAACTAGGAGTATCCCTAGTGGAGTCACCAATTATGATTAAGGTATTTTTCCCTTGCGATCTTGGGTCGATATTACAACATATCAAGACTAAGTGAAAGAGATAATAGTCTCCCCTCAATTACAAGAACATAAAAAATAAATAAAATAACTACCTAAATTAGGAGAAAGTAGGGATAGAGAGGAGAAAATAAAGTGCACCTTGTTCTCCCATTTGATGTCGATCCCCACTCCAATTCGTTGAAGGGCTCCTAATCTTCTACTAGAATCATCCCACAAGGTAGACAGGGCTGCAACAAAAGTAGTTATTTAATAAAAAACATGTGCATGTTATATGCCATATTCAAAGTAAGTATAAAGATAAACATTCATTGAAGAAAAAATCTAGGGGAAAACAAAATCTTTTATTATCAGCGAGTGGAAAAGGTAAGCTACAACCTTGTCCAACTATCTTGAAGCCAACTGTCTAGGTTCCTCCTGGAATTCTCAAGCATCAACTCAACCAATATAATATTCTCTCAATGACTCAGATAGGGATAAGGAGACACCCTATAGCCACATAAAATGAGAAAGAAGCTCTGGAAAAGGAGTTTTTAGACTAAAGGGGATGTTTCTTAGAGAATTATAGGGAAATAAGGCTTGCTAGATGTTGGCAAAATAACTTTGCACCAAGGGACTTGTCCTCTCCTTATCCCTCCATGGTTCTTCCCAAAGAGTTTTGGGGAGTTGAATTTTTTGTGTATGGGAAATGGTCATTGGGAAAAGAGCCCAACCGAAAAACCCACCCGAAAACACAAGATTATTCTATTTTCACCAAAATTGAGGGCATTTGTGGGTCTCGGTGAGGAAATTCATGGATGTATACATGTTGTACTAGGAAAACCCACAGATATGCTCTTAGGGCATGTTTTTAAAATGTTTTTTGAGAGGAATTTTTGGGAAAAGTATAGAAAGCATTGGGAAAGGGTCAAGCTATGGCACAAATGCATAGGTGTGGCATTTTGTGCTATAAAAATATGGCTGCCAACTTTTGGATTTAGGCCATATCATATGTCCACAAAGAAGATTACAAATAACATATTATATTCCACAACTTATATAAGTGAGCACATAAAGAACAATAAGTTGGTTTGTATTCCACTAGTTTCCTCTAAGCCCTCACATGGATGAATAAGAATCACAACTAAATTTTTGTTATTTCAATAGAATTCTACTTAGATTTACTCAAAGGTTGGTTCTTCATGTTACGAGGTTATGGGAGAAGTCTCCAAATTTCCTATTGGACTACGCAAAATTGATAAAGCGTGAATTTCATTTTATTCATAGATGTGATAAACATATAAATACATTTTGGATGACCTTTGGATTCATGTTCCAAGGTCTCTTGGACTCCCAATGACCTTTACACTATCACTTGACATTTTAAATTCTTTCAGGTGACTAATATCATAACCCTAGTTGATTAGGTTTCCAACATTTCCCCCTTAATAAGAAGGGGTGTAAGTGAGTCCAAGAAGGGAGATGAAATATGGAAGTGTGAAACTATTGATGGTTGAATGTACTCTCTAAATCTAGTGCTTTGGGGATGACCAGAAACCAAATTTATAGCAGAATATGATTTCTTCTACTAAATGGTGATGGTGGTTTAAGAAATACCACAAACCAATATAGTGGTTTACGGATGATCAAAAACTTTGGAACTTGGCTCTAGGGCTCAATGGTTCCCGAAACATTTCCTAAGTTAGTTAGAAGCTTGAAGCTGATGTCTTTTGCTAATTGGAAGTTCTCTCGATTGTTGATTTAAACATGACCATAAACTGTTATGTAGCAGAAGTTGAAAGTATTCTACCAAGTGGAGGTTTAAGGAAAACCACAAACCATTGTCTAGCAGAAGTTGCAAGTCTTATACTAAGTGGTGGTTTAAGGAAAGCCACAAACCAATATGGTGGTTTTGGAAGGCCACAAACCAAATCATGCTCGCTTTTTATTTCTTGATTGATAGGACTTCTAAACTCGACGTGTGATTGTCAATCGTTGATATTATTCCCCCATGTTAGGTAAAAGGTGAGAAGATGTAAATCTATTCAGTGCAAGATGCATCAATACTCAAGAATGAATTCTATTGTATGACTGAGATATCTTCTTGAATGTTGATGACCATTTCCAAGAATTTATCCACCCATATTGGTTCTTTACTCTTGGAAATTTCTTATAGTTAGAACATATGTCTGAATGATGATTGTGTTTTCTACAATGCTCACAAGGATGAAGATCAAAGCAATGATATTCCATGTGGCCAACTTGATGACAATGTTGGCATTTTGTAATATGCTCTTGAACTGGAGCAAGTGAATATGAACCTTCTTGTATCAATCCAACACTCTTGAAGTGGATTAGTTTGGTATAATATGGAATATGAAAGGTGACTTCCTTTTCATATCTGATACTTATTTTGTGTTTGTTGTACCTAATTTATTCTCAACGTCTGATGATTGGCTTGGAAGAGGAAGTTGATATTCATCTGTAGTTGAATATGAAGTTGTCTCATTGAGTTTCTCCTAATCTGGCTACTGGTCTGAATCAACATCATCATCTTTTTCAAAAAGAGGGTTGTTCTGAATAAGGACCACTTTAGAATTTCGTTGATTCTTTTGTTCAAGTGCATCATGAAGAATTCAAGTCTCAATTTGCAGCAGTGCTACTTTGGCTTGCAAAACATGCAAGCAGGTTACAACAAACTATAAATTTTATTTGTCAGTGATGAATGTACTATCCACCAAAGAAAGTAGTAGAGTATTCAATAACTCTAATAATTCCTCAACTCGGGCCATTTAGACAATGATTTAGAACTCAAGGGTTTCTTGCAACTCCACCCTTTAATAATTAGACTCAAAAATGAAAACAACATATGGAGGGTGTCGACTTTTACCAAAAATGCACCAATTTATAGAAAAAAACAAGTAAACTTAACAAAAGAATATTTTGGATTGGACCTTGATTCTGAAGTTGTATGGAGTCATTGGCACCTCACAAAAATGCAATTATGCAACAATGTTGAGATATCATCAGATGTGCTTGTACAATATCAAGTGAACTCTATTCTCACAACAATTGTCCAAGGCATCAGTGAGGGCATATTTGTAGTAGAGATACCTCTTGTAGGGTGCAATGGCCACTGATATTATGCCCACAAGTGACAAAATGACTCTAGTCGAGAGGCTAGAAAGAAAGTGGCCCAATCGAGCCAATATTTTACTTTCACCAGACAGAGATTATTTCATTAATGTTTGAGGCTCATTGTGTTGCATGCAAAGAAATTGGGCATTTGGAATCCAAGTTTGTCCAAAATTTATGTTATAAGGTTTAGATGGAGGCGACACCAAATCTATAACCCTGTATCGCCATTAATTTGGCATGTCAATGTCAATTCGTTGTGTGTGATGACAAACAAATAGAATGGCAACGTTATTATGGGGGATAATGAAAAAAGAATAATTTTTTTCTCGTGAAGAAAAACATTCTTGGTCTATAGGAATGAAATGAATAATCAGATCCACCTGAAGAGAGTATCAACCAGAAGAGATAAATGCAACCTACAACTATTTGCAAGTAAAGAATAGCATTCTTGGTCAATAGGAATGAAATATTGTTTGTCATGAGAATATGTTCAAAGCCACCACAACAGTCACACAAAATCACAAGTCATCTCAATTGACCACCAACTCAACATAGAAATGGGTGCTGGCACCATGAGCATTGCATTTGTGTCATCATTTCCCACATTGTCAAATCCAATTGTGCCTTCTAGGGATGATTCTAAGCACCTTTCAAAAAAAATCCCAACTACATTTGAAATTTTTGGGTCCAACTTAGAATTAAAATGAAGTCGTAGTCAACCTGATGAACTTCCATGGAGCTCCAAGAATAGACAACCAATTGTTTTCTACAAGAATCAACAAGGATGAGCACATATCCAATAGTGATGCCTTTGCCAGGATCTACCTTATTGTCAAAGATAACATAGAGGTGTCTCACAAAAGATAAAGATGCGTCAAATGAGAAGAACATGAAGGTGGCTATAAATGTTGAAATTTGGTGGACCAAGGCTAGACCATGGGAGGAAATATCAAAATTGCAAAAATTGTGTGAGAAAAAGTTTAAATGGATTTCAAATGTAGAACTTGCTACACGTAGTGATTTGGTCTTGTCATTTCTGGAGACGATTGAGCGAGTACCAGATGGAATGGGCATAAATATTAATTCTTTAACCTCCAAGGATACAATGAGAAGTGAATTCTATGAGCTCACTGAGGAATATAAACAATTTGGGCAAGTGTGTGAGCCGCGAAAAGCAAGACATGATCAAATTCTAGATGTGATCGCATCAGAAACATGTACAATAGATAGGCATTGCAAAAATAAATATGATGAATGAAGAATAGGAATGGAACAAATAAATTTGCTCTAGAGGCCATCTAGGAGTCACATGATTGAAGCACCCATCTCACCTTTCAATTTCTTGCAGTATGGTTGGTGCCAAATAGATGGGAAAACCTAATAGTCATTTATGATAGAGATAGTGCAAATAACTTAAATTCCAAGCGATGTAGATGGCAGACTAACTTATAGGACATTAATGATTTTGGAGTGATACTAATAATTCTTAAGAGTAGAATGGAGGAAACCCTAATACATGTGCAAAGAGGGCATTAACAAACTTAGTAAAAGGATCAAATGGGCATAGGGAATAACTAGACATGGTAGACAAACTAGATGGTAGAAAAACTAGTAGGAAAAGTGATGCGGACTGGGAGGTTGACATAATAACATTTTTTATGCATGGGGATAGACCTCATAGTTGTTAGTTGTAACCCTCAATGTAGTAGTGATTGTACACTTCTAGTTGTACGAGTCCGTCAGGATTCCTATCAGGTTCTTGATCTTCTTGATTTGTTGGAGCTTATTTAGCTCATCTCTTTTCCCTTAATGAAATGTGCTCTGCACATTCTTGTTTCCAACCTGTCTTCTCTGTATTATATTCTTCACTTCCTATTTTGTCATGGTATTAGAGCTTAGGATGTAAGCCTCTTCACAAAGCCTGGAGAGAAGCCCGATCATAGGTAGGAAGAGTGCAGAGAATACGTTGTCTCACAGATGAGAACGCGGGAGGTAAGACTCTTCACAGAGAAGTCCACTTAAAGAATGTTGGAGACAACACATCGCATGGAGGTATCCCTGCAGAAAGATGAAGCATTTAAATATTAGTGAAATCCCTTCTTTAGGAGAAAAATATAGTCGTAGAAGAGGAGAATATACAATACCCATTGGATCGTCCGCAAGAACAGATCTGGGCCATCAAATCAAGCCCAAACCGATTGAGGAGAACAAAAAAGGAGAATAGATCCCAACCATTGGATCTGAGCAAGTGGATCGACAGTCATTGAATCCAGGTAGGTCGCACGATGTTTAACCCTTAGCCTTCCATTTTCAAAGGATGCATAGAGGTGATGAGTCTCCTGAAGTCCTGAAGTGAATAAGGACCATCCATTTGCAAAGGACGCATGTAAGAAGATCCTACAATCCACTGGTATAACACTTTAGAGGACTTTGGACGAGAAGGTTTCTAGGTTCACAAAGTCCCAGAGAGCCAAAGTAACTCTGGACAGTTGGATCTAGGGGACACGTGTCAGACGATCCTCGTATTCGACGATCTCGTACTCTGGGAGGAAGCAAGCAGTGATGAGAAATAACTCCTAGAGAGGATCTAGACCATTGATTTTAGTGGACGCGTGGTGTTATATCTGGAGGTCCCAATAACTAGCACTCTAGAATAATTAATGTATTTTGAGTAAAGAACTCATGAACCTCGAAGCTCCAAAGAGCTGGAGTAGATCCAGACCATTGATCGAAGTGCACACATGGAAAGAGATACTGAACTACGATGGAAAACCACTTCAGAACAAAGACAGATGCTTGAAGCGATAAATCCTGAAGCCCTCGAAGCCCAGAGTTCATTTGGACCATCCATCAACGAGGACATGTGGCACTAGATCTCTCACCTCATAGGCTTAGTACTCTGGAGGGTTTTGTGAAGTGAAGCATTGGAGAGAGAAATTTTTGGATTCCTGGAGTTCATCTAGACCATTGAAGGTTGTGGACATGTGTCAATAGATTTGACACTCTGACAAGTTAACACTTTGGAGGTTTGGGGTGTTGTGAACCTTAGAACTCCCGAAGGCCAAAATGATGAAGTAAATCTCAGTCGTCCAATCAATATGACATGTGGAGGCTGATATCGCACTTCGAATATTTTCACTCTAGAGGTCAGCACGTATTAGCAGACGAAAACTCCCAAACGCCAGAGTTCCGGAGAAGATCTTGGTCGTTGGTTTGCAGAGGTCTGGGGACCGTTGGATTTAACTCTCTCCGAATAGTTTTCCAATTCGGTACTTCCAGAGTATTGTGATTAAGAGCGGTGGAAGATCTCCAAACGCTAAAATCCCGAAGTCCCAAAGTGCCCATAGCTCCCAAAGTAGTGTTTTTTTGTGGATTAGCACCTAGTTTTCATCCCGTGGCCATATGAGGATTTAAAATTTTCTTTTCATTAAAAAGAAATAAGAATTATCTCACGAGAAAACTTAGATACCTCATTTTCTCCATTAAAGGGTTACTTTCCATAAAGAACCTGTCTTGGAGTTCTTTCTCCGAAAGATCTTATGCTCGGATAATCGGATCTAGCAAGATCCATACCAGGAAACAAGATATTTACTGTAGATCTAATATTTTAAAGGAGGCTAGATCCTGAATTTCGTTGTCTATTTTCATCAAGAGGTATCAGTGTGACGAGATAGAATAGTCGATACACAAGTGTGATCGAATTGATGAATGAAGATCCAAGAAATGTTGTCATGGGTCAAAAAAGACGACTCAAGAAGTCCAGAAGAGATCTTAGACAGATCTGAAAAGAAAACAACAAAGAAATGGTAGAATATTTTGCAAAGAAAAATGAAGAGGTTCTAATTGTACATGAGGAGCTCACACAGAAAGAATATCATAGGAAAATTGATGATATTTGGAGCAACATTAACATGAATCTACCATTATCGCCATAGTATAATGGTAAGAATTTTAATTATTGGTCTATTAGAATGAATTCGTTTTTGTGTTTTGTAGACTATTATCATAATCTACATGATCAAGAAAGGGATGAATTAGCATTTTCGGTCATCCAACAATCCTTGGATGACATTATGTTGCACAAGGTTGCAACAACATCTTTGAAAGAATTTTGGAGTATTATGGAAACAGAGTACAGTGAAAGAAGGAGAAAAAATTTATCGAATGTTTCCACTATGGAAGAAGCATCTGTGTTTGAAGTAGAGCTACCAAAGGAACAAAATGAAGGAGCATATGTGCCTGAAGCAGAGCTACTAGAGAAAGAGAAAAAAGGTCCATATGTGTGTGAAGCAAAGCATGAGAAAATTGCAGAAATTGATGGTGAAGCTATCAGTACAACAACCCACATTGATGAAATGCTTCCAATAATGTTTGTTGATGGAAACAAAGGATCAACATCAATGACTTTTGTTGAACATTGTGCATAAATTGGCCTCTTTGAAATAGAGGTAAGAACTCTTGAAGTTGAATTTTATGATGATAATATATCTTATGATGAGTACCTCCAGATAATGGAAGAGAAGAAGAAAATTGATGAATTGATGTTTGGAGGAGGAAGCCTACTTGGCATTCAAAACCAAGTGGATGATTTGGTGACTATAGAAGTAGTGCTTGAAAGAAGGTTTGATGGTAGTACCATTCAAGCTACTACACTTATGGTTGCCAATGAAGCATCTAAAGAAAAGGATAATGTTGTTGATGCAGATTCAAAATGGATTGAATAGTCAATCTATGAAGACGATGATGGTAACTGCTCTCAGAAAGAAGAGAACCAATATGGTTCTTGTTATAATTTTTTATATCAGATTGACAAGTTGTTTGAGTATGTAGGAGAGCATCCAGAAGAAGACAATGAGGACATGGATGAGGATTTCAATGAAGACCAGTTTGAAACCATCTTCATGCAATGGAGTTTTGAAGAAATCAAATTTTATTATGATTTAATGTGGAAGCAGTCTGTTGATTGTATAGCCCAAGCTATGAAGGGCATTGATGATATTTTTCATAGGTGGCATCAACCCACTGTCAAAGACAAATTTGTTGTAGAAGAAGATGAAAGAAACATGCATACACAACCTGATCAAATTATGAATATGAAGTTGCAACAACAAAGACAAAAGGCAAAGCACGAAGCCTTCAGTATCAATCACAAAATGAAAAAAATGACCATATTAGAAAAGTAGAGAGTTTGGAAGAAGAGAAAGAAGAAACCCAACTCAAGTGAAAATTTGAAGTACATTTTTATTGTTATGTATTGTAAGCCTAGCTGAGACATAGACCAACATGCATTTTCATTTCTGAATTTGTTTTGTCAAAATCCATTAGGTAAATCCATTTTTTTATTTCCAAATGTAGCACTTAGGCTTTATCAGTGTTGTTGTATATACACGTTTAGTTTAAGAGGGAGTGTTAGTTGTAAACCCCCAACATTGATTTTAAGAGGGAGTGTTAGTTGTAAACCTCAATGTAGTAGTGAGTGTACACTGCCAGTTGTACGAGTCTGTTAGGATTCCTATCAAGTTCTTGATCTTCTTGATTTGATGGATCTTATTTAGCTCAGCTCTTTTTCCTTAATGAAATGTGCTCTGCACATTCTTGTTTCCAACCTATCTTCTCTGTATTATCTTCTTTACTTCTTATTTTTTTAGGAGTGACAATCACACTCAGATCAAAGTGGGGTGTTTTTGCATGAGAAAATGAAAATCAAAGTGGGGTGTTTTTCATGAGAAAAGGAAAATGCTCACGAGAAATCAACTATGGAAAAATACCATGAGATAATCAGGCCCTAATAATTATAATCCCTTTGATACCACCATTGTGGGACGACACAAATTTGATAAAACTTGAACTGCATTTTATTCATAGATATGACACACATAGAAATACACTTTGGATGACCTTTGGATTCATATTCTAAAGGTCTCTTGGACTCCTGATTGTTACACTACCAATTGAAGTTTTACATTCCTTTAAGTGACAAATACCATAACCCTAACTGATTAGGTTTCCAACATTTCCAAATCAGGTTGAAGATGGTTTTATAATTTCAATTATCATTTAACCCATTTTTTATTCGGAATTTAGTTGAGATTTTAATTGGGAAGACATTTCCAACTGAGAAACTAGTTTACTTAGAGATAGTTTTTGTGAGAGAGCATATCATGTTCAAAAGACTTAGATGTTCAATAGAGGATGTTCGATAGAGGTTGAGATTTGTGACAAATCTAAATTTTTATAGGGAAGAAACCATTGATGGGTTGATAGTGGTTTTACAAGATGAGTGTGGTTGTTGAAAGTTGATGCTTGAATGATTACACATTTGGGATTATTTGGGATTATAGAGTTTAGATAATATTATACTATGTGCATTAAATTAATATATTTCCTAGTATATATGGGTTTATAGGTATTTTAAATATAGTTGTATAAGTATTCAAGGAATTTAAAATTAGGTATTGGGGGTTCGGAATGAGGTATCTATGGGGTTTGAATTTGGGGGAGGTTGAATAGGTGATTTTGGATTGGTTTGCTCTAAAATTTTCAAGATCCACTACATTGTACTCATCTCCTTAGATGTTTTTCTTCTTTTTTGATCCTCAAATCCTAGAACCATATGTGTGAAATGGGAATCTCTCAGATATATGGTATTTATAGGGATCGACATACCCACCAACTCTCCCATATCATCTTTCTATGTATTCTCTCCTCAATCCAAGACATGCCAAAATTGAGGATTTGACCAAAAAAATCATTTGAAATCGAGGATTTAACCAACACATGAAAAAAATACCGCATCTTAATGGACTCTACCATGAATCTCCATTGGGTAGAAACAAATAAAGTATCATAGGAATCTACACCTGTAGCTTCTAGAAATGGTTTTTTCTTACTCATTAAGGAGTGTGATGTAGACATGGATACATTAATGAATTAAAATACAACATCTCTGCTGATCCTCTCTTTTGTTAGTTGTACCTTTGGAAAAGAGGATAGGAGGCATGATCTAAATAACTTGGAACATTTGTTACCTCATTGGATGATGCAAAGTAGGTAATATTTTTAGAATCTCCATTAATAATCTCCAATGAGTTCATTCATTAAATTAATATAAGGGGAAAAGGGTAGTCCATTAGTTTGCATATTTCTTATACAATATTTATAAAGGTTGTTTCACATCATCATACAATGGGTAAAAATAAAAAAAGGTGTATTAAAAATGTCACAAAAAATGGATACCTAGAACATCTATAAATTATGGGATTTTTTAATTGGAAAGGTGTATTGGGAGAGGGTTCAACAAAATGATTTTGGGAGGTGTTCTTCAATATCTAGTAAAATTATGGGTTTTCTTTAACATTCCATGTAGATAAAAGACCTTTTTCTGGTAGAACTTTAGATATTCTCACTCCGTTTTTTCAAGAAATGTTTCTTATAGAATATCTTTCACCAAGTTATCCTACTATGAAGGGAAAATACATGGTGTCAAAGTCACCCAAGACTTTCACTTAGCTTCAACCACACACACTTGAGGGGGATTGAACTTGGTTCTCCATGTTAGTAAAATCTTGATCACCTCACTACTTTCCACTAGACCACACTCCCATGGGTTGATATTCTGAGTCACATAATAAAATAAAATAGAATAGAATAATTATATTTACATCCACAAGAGACCTTGTAGGATCTATGAGACAAAATATAAAGAATTACAATAAAATTTATGTTCTTGTCTTTTGTTGTCATTTATGTCAAGGATGTCTCAACCTGCAATATGCTCATAGTGCTATAAATATCACTAATATAACTACCTATTTTTATTTTATTTTAAATTCAAGAAGGTATCTAAGAAATTCAAATCCTCATGTCGTATTCAATGTTTATGTCTTATTTATTCATACATAAGACAATGTTACATCATTGCATGTACCTCCTTCTTAATTTATCCTTGTTTTCAAAGTAAGAATACACATTCTTCTTGGTTTATTTTCTTTCATCTCCTTGTTTCGACTGGCATTTGATGATAATTTAGCCTAAATCTACAAACTCTATTTATCTTAAGGATGTGGATTTTGTCTTTTAGGTACCACTTTTATGTGTAGGTGATCATGTTGGGTTAATATCACATTGATATAATCTAATTTTCTTATAAATATGTTGCCACAAGTTCCCTATTTCATTCGTTTGTACCAAGCCCCAAATGGCTAATTGTTTATTCAACAAATTTATCTCTTCAAAACCCTAGTTTTCAGTTCAACTTCATCTTGCCACAACACCATCTCTTACATTGTGTCACAAGCATTTATTGATGTAGTAATTCTTCATGTACTTATGCATTATTTTGGTTAAATATGTCATCAATTGACATAATTCTTCTTTGTCTAATGATAACGTACATGTTTTTGCTAGTGTCATATAGTAAGGGGTTTGTACTTTAACTGCTAGTTCTTCCAATGAGAACCATTTATGAAATCTCTAAACTTTATTTAGATTATTCGGAGGTATATGGAGCCATATTGGATATTTGTACAAAAACATTGTCTATACCAATGTTATGAAGAGGAGCTTCCCCAATTTCCAATTACACATCTCAATTTTTCTTCATTTTTTTCCCCATAGAATAGTGTAACAACCCCTCTGTTATGTCATTTAAATGCATGAGAAACGGTCTGATTTTTTTTTATATATTTTTTTAAACAATGACAAGAAATAATTATAATAAGTGGAACATGACATTAACATACTTCATTCAATTGCAGTCAAATTCATGATATTAACATATATCGGTAAAACACATTCTACTTCTCTCAATTCATTTGCAAAACTAGATTTATACACTACTTAAAGCACAAAGGAGTTTGTTACTTCACATAAAATTAAATACAACTACCCTCCCAACCTATCCTGTAAGGTTAGGATTTCCAATACACATAATCAACGCTAAAGTCTAGGATTCGTCCGTTGATCTTCACCATTTAAGGTCTTAAGACTGGTGACTATTCTTAGTAACAAGGAAGTGTCTAATTCCCATATTTTCAATTCATTCTAACATTCAAATATAAATTCCAAAATTCTTAACTACCTTTCTTCAACAAAGAAATATAGAAACATATCACCACTTCATAACACCAAAGCATGCTATTACAATAATTCAACATCTTATTCAATTTAAAGAATAGGAATAAATTTTATTAATCTGGACAAAACCTAAAGTAAAGACCATAAATCATTCAATGATCAATCTTTCGTTATGATAGTCTCAACACAGCAAGTTTACCTTGTAAAAGCGTGACAATCCTACAGGTTCAGTAAATTAGATACATATATGATCCATCTAACATTTAAAATAGGAAAATAAGAGGAGAGGAAATCTCTCAACACAAGGTAGAAACCACAAGCCTATTATGTACCTTGGTGAACTAATAGATACTGTGAAGAATTAACTTGTAACCGAAGAATTTTTTTTTCTAAGACTGAGTTCAAATTTATGTAATAAGTCTGAAGCTTCTTTCTTGTATCACCATACAACACTTCAAGATCCAACTCTAGCAGTGGGTAGATAGGCTCCATAAATCCCAAGTTCATAAGAAACAATGTGAATAAAGACAAGGGAGGCACACAATACGCCCATAACATTTAGAATCTAAATCTCAAGAGGGATGCGCTAATGAGTGTTGGCGTTCTTTTCAAGGGAAAAGCTCAAAAAGAAACATCTGGTAATGTCATCAATGAAATATTCGAGCACTTTCAAGGATCAAAGATCTTTTTATAGGTACAAAATCCAAATCTTAGAAGAGATACCGCTTTTGAAGTCGCATAGATGATCAAATTTCAGGAAGAACAATTGAGAGGTGGAGACTTTTATGGATCGAGCATCTAGATCTAAATACGAAGTCTCGAAATGGACATGCGATGTTTGATATATGAAACAAATTGAGAGTGAAAATGATTGTCTAATCTAATAAAGTGGAAGGATAGGATAAGCAAGGCCAAAGGCCAAAGATCCTAAACGACCGAATTCCCGACAACTGTTGAATCTTATTAAGATTTTTGGGTTAAAGGTAGATAGTTAGATAAAGTCAAGATGCGCAAGGTTTAATCTCCAGGGAATCTCACTCTAAGAGAAAATGGAAGTGGAAACAATGAAAAATATGGAGTCCCGAGCCCTGAAATGAATCTGGACCATTGATCCAGAACTGATCATAGTCATTGGATGAAAAATAAGTGGATGGAAAGTGTAAGCACGTCCATGATGAACACTTCAGAGAAAAAAGTCCAGAGAATGTAAGAATACCTGAAGTTCGAAGCCCCGAAGTCATGAAGTAAGACATGTGGCAACACAAAGAGATCCCATGTCATCATAGTCCACGTTAGCAAGATCACATCAACAAGGACATGTGGTGCAATTAGATAGTGACAAGTGACAAGGTCTAGTTGGAACTTTAGGTACAAAAGTTATGAATCAAGATGACACGTGGAAACCACTCATCCAGTGCCATGTCAATAATGGCATCGACAACCATGTCACTCCAAGATATTTGAATCCCAAGTGATCATAGATCTACGAAGAGTCAAATCTCTGAAGTCATTTCTACTCGTAGATCAGAGCAAGGTATAGGGACTGTTGATCTTTGAGTTTAATGAGATTCAGCTCTCCGGATAATTTAAAGGTAAGGGTTAAAGGCTATGAAGACCCCAAAGTCACAAAATTCCATAGTTAAGGAGATCTGTAGATCTAACTAACAACAAGGATCGTTGGATCTCAAGTCTTTAGTTCTTCAGATTTTCAGCAGTTAAGCATTCCGGAGGAAAAGAGTTTTTTCTTACCAAGGTGAAGAATGTTAGAATATGAAATATGTGTGCTTGTTTTACCATTGACAATACCCTTGTCACCCAACCATAGGCCGAAGCCACCCTCCGAGCACCTTAACCTTGACAGAGAATCATTCTGAAAGAAAACCCTAGGCTAGATAGCCAAACAAAGGGTAGTGCACCTTTCCCAAAGGATAGCACACCAATAAGAGTTGATCATATATTCCAAACCCTAGCCAAGAGATAGTCCAAGCCAAACGTGATCTGCTTTCTGCAGCAGCTGCAATGACAACTCTCCTCAAACCTACACACAAGACTGGGCACTGCAATTCTGAGACTGTCTGCGAGAATGAGAATTGGCCTCCTATATTTATACTAATTATGGCTAACTTCCAGGGATGACTTCTCATTCAAGGTATCTGTCTTTTCAGTATATAATATTATTTATGTCTGACTTCTTCTCTTGGAGGCTAATAACCTAATATAAATTATCTTCTTGAGCCGACAAGTCTTCTAGGATTATTAGCCAACTCATTAGGGTTTCTTCTTGCTTCCTGGAGTATTTTATCCTTGTCAGGTTTACATGTGGAGGTAAATACCTCCCGCAACTACCATAATATCAACACTCCCTCCTAGCTAGGGAGGTATTACAGGTAATGGTCTTGAGCACAAAACATATTATTCACCTGGTAGCATCAACATAGTTATATAGACTAGATCATGACTAGATCATGAGCACCATCATAATCATCAGTTGCATCATCTCTCAAAACCATACTCTATATGAGTAATCAGACATGATGCTCACTCCAAAGAGTGATACAAGAGCCATTCTTCTAATCTAGAAGAGTAAATGTTTTGAACCATTTTCTATCTGGAAAATCTATGTTCATCATTCATCTGGCTGATAATTATTTCCAATAAACTGTTGATAGTTGATCCGAAATCAGATTTAGAAGCCTGTTAGGGCTTGAAAAATGCTCAAAAATGAAACTGCTCAGAATCCAATGAAACCAACACCATTGTGTTCGTCTCGTCTTCCCGATTCCGGCGGTATATTTACTTTGTCAAACGGACTCCGTATGCGAAAGTTATCGCATTATGATCGGAAGCCCAAACAGGTAAAAAGTCAAAGGTCAACTGGTCAAAAAGTCAACGCTGACATTAGCATGCTGACTGTGCAGTAGATGACGTGGCACTCTCTGGCTGATGGTGATTGGGTAGGTTTTGTGACAGGGCATACATGTGGCAGGTAACTGGACCAGTCAATGGTTGGCAAGTGGCATTTGTCCATTGAATGGGAAAGTGCCACGTGGCCCAGTCATGGGCAGCCACGTGGCACCCAGTCATCGGTCAGAGTGGCAGGTTTCAAAAGTTTTGGGGTCCATGGGTTTTGAACCCATGACCAACCCACCAAGCCTAAGCGCCTTCACAATAGTCCTATGACCAATGCGCCCAAATTATTTTATGTTATTAAAACCCACAATATAAAACATATTGCATAGTATTATGGCGCATAAAGGAGGGGGCTGGGGGCTAAGCCCCAGCGCGTGGCCGTATGATGCCCATGTGACCATTCAAGGGGGCGCACGCCCAGGAGAAGGGGATTAAGCCCGTTTATAACTATTATATGGTTACAAAGTGGGTTTTATACCTAACTTTTGGTTTTTAGTTATTAATTAACCATTTTTAATGTAATTAACTCATTTTTGGGAGTTATTGGGCATTTTTAGAGCCTAAATTCGTGGAGGAAGTTGGAGATGGATAACTACTTTCACAACTATTTAACCAAGGCTTGTTTGAGGCCATGGGGAGATATTTTGAGAGGATTCAGAGCAGAGATGCTAAGGAGAAGCCAAGTCAAAGCCAGTTTGAGGCAGAGCAGCCGTTGAGGAGGAGATGTTGTCGGACCATTTCTGAGAGCTCCGGACGTCCGTTTCGCGTGCTGTTTTTTGTGCATGGTTCTAGAAATCTGGTCGAACATGACTAGATCAGTCTTGTATCCATTTGGCATTGCAATGATTTACTATTGAGCTTTCGAACAGAAATAAAGAAGCCTCCCCCACAGAGAAAAGGCCCGGAGACGTAGGCAAAGTTGTGCCAAACTCCGTTATCAACCTGCGTATTATAGTTTGTTGTTTTTCATTGCATTTCAGATCTGCATATATGTATATGGATGTATAATTCCTTTTATTTTCTCGTTCTTTCGCTAAGTTTCTCAATGGTTAATTAATGCATGCAAATAAAAACTCAACCATAAGTCATTCGAAAAATCCTGACAGATCAAGTGGTATCAGAGCTAGTTGACGTTTGGATTTGAGTTTTGCATGTTAGCCAGGGAAGAGCTCATCTCAAGGAAGAAAATGGCATCTACAGGAGGACTTTCTCAAGATGATAAGGAGTTCATAGATTCGGTGTTTTCCATGGCCGAGATGGTGAAGGTGTTGTATGTAGACTACTTGGAACAAAAGAGCACGGTTCAAGTGAAAGCTTCAAAGAAAAACAAAGGAAAAGAAGCATTGAAGGAAGTGCCTTCTACATCTATTTCAGACAACATATCTGAGGTATGCAGTGAAGGTTTCTCATCAAATTTTCCTCATATTCATCAAGTTGGGTTTGGTGCATTCGAAAAACACACAAAAGGTGTAGGTTTGAGAATACTAACCAAGATAGGTTATGAATAAGGAAAGGGCCTTGGATGTAGAGGTCAAGGCATTGTGAATCCTATTGAGGTTGAGGAAAGGCCTCGATACTTAGGATTGGGATATGGCAAAGGGGACATTGGAGAGTCTTCCAAGATAGGTTCCAAATCTTCGGAAGCAAGTAATGCTTCAAATGGCCAACTTAAGACATTGTAGGAATACTTCACAAAAGGAAATGGCGCATCACTTCAGGACTATGGTAGTGAATGCAAGTCATCTCCAAAGAAAAGTGAAGATCAGCATGGAAGGTATAATGGTCATGTTTCTATTAATTCTCCTTTTGATTATAACAAGCATAATCAAGTAAACCAGAACTTGTGGAATCTTTATCCATGTACTTATTGTCATTCACCTAAGCTTTGTGTTGCCAAGTGTTGGAAGAGACAAAATTTGTACAGGAAACCTATGTCGACCAGGAAGGAAACACGACGTAAAGGCTCAAGTCCACAATGGAAGAAAGAAAAGGGGAAACAAGTCTGGATGCCAAAAACTTGTTGCACGTTTTGCAACAAGAGTGGACATCAAATGGCTAGTTGTTGGAAGCTTAATCCAGAGCTTCGTCCAAGGAAGGACAAAAGGATTTTTCATGTACCCACAAAGGAGGAAGGATTACCAACGAAGCAAGAGGAACAGCGTGAAGGAGAGAAACCAGTCACTTGGTTCTGCCAGAAGTGGATGTCTCAATATCATTGTATTTTGCTTCTATTAATGTAATCATCTTTCAGAGACAGAGAGCAAGCCAGGTGGCCTATCCCGAGCTTGTTGACTGTTCAGTAACCTTTTGGGGACCAAAAGGTCTTATTGTGGGGAGGTGTGATCCAAAATCAGATTCAGAAGCCTGTCAGGGCTTGAAAAATGCTCAAAAATGAAAGTGCTCAAAATCTGACGAAACCAACACCATTGCGTTTCTCACGTCTTACCGATTCCGGCGGTATATTTACTTTGTCAAACGGACTTCGTATGCGAAAGTTATCGCGTTCTGATTGGAAGCCCAAACAGGTAAAAAGTCAAAGGTCAACTAGTCAAAAAGTCAACGCTGACATCAGCATGCTGACTATGCAGTAGATGACACAGAACTCTCTGGTTGATGGTGATTGGGCAGGTTTTCTGACAGGTAGGCAACTGGACCAGTTCAGTCATGGGCAACCACGTGGCACCCAGTGATCGGGCAGAGTGGCAGGTTTCAAAAGTTTTGGGGTCCATGGGTTTTGAACCCATAACCAACCCACCAAGCCTAAGCGCCTTCACAATAGTCCTATGACCAATGTGCCCAAATTATTTTATGTTATTAAAACCCATAATATAAAACATATTGCATAGTATTATGGCGCATAAAGGAGGGGGTTGGGGGCTAAGCCCCAGCGCATGGTCGTATGATGCCCATGTGACCGTTCAAGGGGGAACGCGCCCAGGAGAAGGGGATTAAGCCCATTTATAACTATTATATGGTTACAAAGTGGGTTTTATACCTAACTTTTGGTTTTTAGTTATTAATTAACCATTTTTAATGTAATTAACTCATTTTTGGGAGTTATTGGGCATTTTTAGAGCCTAAATTCGTGGAGGAAGTTGGAGATGGATAACTACTTTCCCAACTATTTAACCAAGGCTTGTTTGAGGCCATGGGGAGAGATTTTTAAAGGATTCATAGCAGAGATGCTGAGGAGAAGCCAAGTCAAAGCCAGTTTGAGGCAGAGCAACCGTTGAGGAGGAGATGTTGTCGGACCATTTCTGAGAGCTCCGGACGTCCGTTTCGCGTGCCGTTTTTTGTACATGGTTATAGAGATCTGGGTGAACATGACCAGGTCAGTATTGTAGCCATTTGGAATTGCAATGATGTACTATTGAGCTTTCAAACAGAAATAAAGAAGCCTCCCCCACAGAGAAAAGGCCCGGAGACGTAGGCAAAGTTTTGTTGAACTCTGTTATCAACCTGCGTATTATGGTTTGTTCTCTTTCATTGCATTTCAGATCTGCATATATGTATATGGTTGTATAATTCCTTTTCTTTTCTCATTCTTTCGCTAAGTTTCTCAATGGTTAATTAATGCATGCAAATAAAAACTCAACCATAAGTCATTCGAAAAATCCTGACGGATCAATAGTCTTCAAGGCAATTAGAACAAAATAGAACACAACTGTGTCTATCCATAGTAATACATAACTCCAATCCAGTGGTACACTACCACACCAAGTAACACACAAGTACTTGATCAACAACGTATAGTCACGAACAGTGGAACACATCCACCACAGTAGTATACATCTATTGTCATACAGTCTTCATAACAATCATCTGATACCAACCTGCATAGAAACAATGTTATGATATAAACTGAATCATCTGCGCCAATATTTCACTCACATCTGTGAGATCTGAAAGAATATTTGCCCTCAGAGTAGAACAATGAGATATCTGGACTATTCTTCTCAAGAAAGGAAGAATAACTGTCATGTCTTATGAGCCTGGATCATTCCCCACCCTGGGCCATTCTTCCTACACTAATCAAAGTGCACACTGGAGAGAATGTATAAACCCTAAGGAATTATTATCCCTGATTGTTGAGCCTATACAATTCCCCACCCTGGGCCATTCCTCCTACACTAATCAAAGTGCACCCTGAAGAGAATGTATAAACCCTAAGGAATGACTGTCCAAACCATTTCCTCTATTAACCACAATAGGAAAAGATTGTCCTGTATCAACCTCCAAAATAAACCATTCCTCATGTTAACCATAATGAGAAATCGTTGTCTAGCGAGGTAGGCCAGTCTTCTTGAGTAACCCTCAAGAAGAGAGACTACCCTAGACCACTCCCCATGTTAACCACAATGGAAATTCGTTGTCTATGATACATCAACAATCTATACCATTTCCCATGTTAACCACAATGGGAAATCGTTGTCCGTCAGAAATCTCAATCCACTTTCTGAACAGAAAAGCATCTATCCAAGATGGACTATTTTTCAATCTTGAAAATGAATGTACTCAATAATATTTTCAGTTCTCCCTCCCAACCTGGGAGTCATCTCTTCCTTTTTCAATAAGGAAGTCGTCTCCATGAGCTCCATCTTGAGTACGCAAACTCTTTCATCTTGGATAGAAGCTTTACCAAAATGTCTTCTTATCTGCTCATCTATGGAGATATGTATTGGAGAACCACTATTTCCTTTCTGGACTTCATCAGAGATAATGTAATGCTTGATTTTAAATGTACTTTAGTCTGGAACATTGATTTTCTGTGAAGGATTCATGTAGCTCTGAACAATAGAGTATATCGTTGTTGGAAAACTGGAACATATCCATGTGGCACTTCTTCTGTCATCATGAGATCTGATTTACTGAGTAATCATCTTGATGTTATAGGAAATCTTCACCATGCTTATGTTGTTCACTGGAGGTTCTCCACCAAGTTATCTTATTCTATCTGCATACAAGGGTCTCTTTCTAGTATGCCTCAAAGTCTTGAGATTTCTCTTCGTACGCTCTTTATTCAATTTCTCTAGAGAACATTCTTTGCATTCATCTGATGTAGAACTCCAACTCATGGATGTTGCGGATGATATAATGACTCATGTAGAGATAAGTCTGGTTTATTGGAACACATAATCATCATAGTCTTCTCCCTCCCTCTAGGAGAACCCCTAGTTTTGGATCTCACAATGCTTTCATTCATAAGTCTTCCATACACTGTTCTTCATCACGACTTTTAGTTCCTCTACTTGATTGCTTTTATTGAGTTTATATCAGACTGACAATCTTTTTATTCTTGATACTATGACTGGTTGTTCTGGCTTCTCTTTCTTTCTTGGAATCTTCATGTGTTTCTTTAGTTCTTGGGTCCATGAAGTTTCTTATAGATTCCATCGTACTGTCTTTCATGGCTGCTATTATGGATATATACTGCATCATCTTCAATGGATCATAGGATTAGATCCCTCCTAATCCTTGCTTCATGTATGAGTGCATATAATCAGCTCCCTCCATCTAATAGAGTCCACGCTTCCATCTGTATCCTTATTTTCTTCTGCAATATATAATTGTCTCTCTTGTCTAATAGATTCCACGCTTCCATCTTGTTGTCTTCTACAAAACATCATAAGTCTTTTTCCAATTTCCTCTCGATTGCTGACTTCTTTCTGTCTTTGCTTCTTCTAAGTCTCTTCATGATTGATTCGGTTTATCTTGAAATAGCTTAAACATGATTTGTATTTCATCCTTTCATGTGTATTATCTAATGATATCCATTCTTATCTTGTTGTTCTTCCATGGGTATAGTTCTTCTTGAAACACATTATCTTCCAAGAGATAGATATACAAGATATGTACAGAGACAATGCAAACAAGATATGTACAAGAAAACAATAAGAGTTTTGTTACCTTTAGAAAAATAAGTCTCTTCCATCCTGCTTAGTCTTCTTTGTAGGTTCCTTTTCTTCAACAATTGATGCTTCGTGTTTCTCCTTTCTTTTATTTAGATCGGGACAATGGTTCTTGTAGTGACCATACTTTCGATAGTTGAAGCATTGTACTTCTGAAATGTCTTTCCTTGATTTGGCTTCCTCCTTGAACCAAACTTCCTTTTGTTCCTAAAGTTCTTGAATCTTGCTGTGAAGGCTTGATCATCGTACTTCTTTTAGGGTTTCTCTTTTGGACTAATACTTGATTATTCTTGAGCACAGCAAGTCCAAAGTTATTCAAATGTCGGATACTCCTTTCTTGTGTTCATGCTTGCGGAAAATCCATCTCATGTCTTGGGAAGACCATTGAGTACTATGTTTACCAACTCCTTCTCTGAGATGATATCTTCAATAGCTTGTAGTTGATCTCTTAACTGAGAAATTCTCACAAAGTATGATGTTATGCTGTCATCATCATTCATCTTCATGTCACGGAGCTCATTCTTTAGACTCATTACTTATCCAATGTTTCTGACCGAGAAGAGGTTTGTTAGGGCATCGTACATATTCTTCAATGAGTCAATATGGGAGATGTAGGGTATCAAGTGGTCTTTTATAGAATCCACTATGATACTCATGGCATTGATGTCACCATATTTGAACTTCTCCATAGCTGCAACGTTCTGCGGTTCCTTCTTTTTCCCTTCTTCAAACTCTAGTTTCATGATCTTTCCTTTCATGATATCCAACACTTTATTCTTGGCAAGGATGAGATCAAACCTCGTCTTCCATGCTCTGAATTTAGAAGCTCCATCTAACTTGTTCTCTAACTTCATAGAGTAAGTCATGGCTTCTTTGACTTGGTCAACCCTAGATTTGACCAAAAAGCTCAAACTTCACATTTTGGCTTGGTGAGAGTATCAGGAGATGTGATAGGATAAAGCACATTGATCTATCTGGAGATTAGGTCAATCCATTCACTTAAGGTGACTCAATAAGAGGATTAGGGTTTCTACAACTTCTTCTGCTAATAACCCTAGTGGTAATGTCTTGGAAGCTGCTTCTTCTAGTAACCCTAGCGGAAGTTCCTTAACGAGCTCAATATCCTAGTGGCTATGCTTCCTTCCAGCGTTTAAACTGAATGAAGGAGGTGTGGGCCCATAACCTGTTAGAATATGAAATATGTGTGCCTATTTTACCATTGACAATACCCTTTTCACCCAACCATAGGCTGAAGCCACCCTCTGAGCACCTTAACCTTGAAAAAGAATCATTCTAGAAGAAAACCCTAGGCATGATAGCCAAACAAAGGGTAGAACACCTTTCCCCAAGGATAGTGCACCAACAAGAAATAATCAAATAGTTCAAACCCTAGTCAAGAGATAGTCCAAGCCAAATGTGATCTGCTAGCTACAACAGCTGCAATGGTAGCTTTCCTCAAACCTACGCACAATACTGGGCACTGTAGTGTGCATAAGACTGGGCACTGCAATTTTGAGACTGTCTGCCAAAATGAGAAATGGCCTCCTGTATTTATACTAATTATGGCTAACTACTAGGGCCGAATTCGCATTTAGGGTATTTGTCTGTTCAGTATATAATATTGTTTCTAGCCGACTACTTCTCTTGGAGGCTAATAACCTAATATAAATTATCTTCTTGAGCCGACAAGTCTTCTAGGGTTATTAACCAACTCATTAGGGTTTCTTCTTGCTTCCCAGAGTATTCTATCCTTGTCAGGTTTACACGTGGAGGTAAATACCTCCCGCAGCTACCATAATATCAACAAAGAATTCATGGAGTTTCGAACTCTGGAGTGGATGAAAATCGTCGATCTAAGGGATTGCATGTCATCAGATCTCTGAGCCCTTCGATGGTTCAACGATCCGGGTGGAACATACTCAAGATGTGAAGCAGAAAAACCCTGAAGGTTGGAGTTCCGTAGTGGATCTCCACCATAGAAACTTGTGTACAAAAACTCTTCGCCAACCGTTAGATTAGATTACTAAAAATTTTAAAGGAAGGTGGGTAGGGTTAACCTATGACTTCCAGTCAACTCAAATCAAGACCAGATTCGACTGGTGAGCACTTCGAGAGAAAAGGAGTGTTGATTTCAAAGAAAATCTGGAGCATCAAAGTTCTGGAACCCTGAATAACACCTTTTTGACTAGCACTAGGTTCTGGCACTTGGTCACAAGCCTAACTTGTTAAGGAAAAGGGATAACACCAAGGAAGGAAGTAACTAAAAAGAATTATAATTCTTGAGACCTTTGCATAGACATCCCAAGATCTCGAAGTTTTAAATTTAGTTACTAAATCACAAAGATTTCCTTGTTACTAACAACATTAGTTAACCAAGAATTGAAATCATAGAACACCCTAATTTTAGATCAAAAAACCATCAGAATCCATCATCGATAGAATTAAAATTATCAAGGACTAAGAAAGGAATTTGATAAAAATTGGATCTAATTTACAATCTGATGGAATCTCGTCGTAAGAGTTGTTCAGAAGCTAGATGAAATTCAAAAGGGAAATTATTACAATCGAATTTACACAAAATCAACATAATCTATAATGCCAAGGATTGGAATATAGTTTCCATAGAGGTTTCTTGATACAATTTGCATTGAGAGTATAAAGCAACCATAGTTTCCACATAATGAATTTATTTAGGACTCGACAAGGTTTCCAACTAAGGACTCACGAACTCAAAAATTGGACTTGAATCCACATTTTATTAGAGAAAAATACCAATAATGTCCTAAAATAAATTCAGCTAAACTCTGATCATACAACTGCACAATGAATAACCTACAAATTTTGGAACACAGATCATGCACCAATATAGAATAATATATACTATGCAAATCGAGCCACTCAATTTGTGTTTGTGGGGACATCCGAAATTCAAATAAATTTAAATAATACAACCGTTATAACTATTATCCATTGAAAACAAAAGTAACCATGGGCATTTAAGATTTCCAGTGATGCTAAAAAACTATTATAATATTACATGGTAATACAATGAAACTTCATAATATAAAATACCATAACCAATGAATGTTGCAGATTGAATATGCCTTCGATCTGGTGCTCCTTCCTGTCGTTCACTTGTTAATCACATCGACTTCACCGGTACCTCCCAGCCAATGCTATGGGTACTCTTCTTCATGGATGATTTTAGGGGCTAAATTTCGCTCATGGGCTAATTTTCCATGGTTTTTCCAAAAACGAGATTCACTATTTTAAAAATGATTCGCCCAAATTCTATAGGATAAAATTATTTTACCTTAAAAATCGCCAAAATTTT
>ML789347.1:543845-562683 GCA_009831015.1 Picea engelmannii
GCATAAGTATAATATATTTAATAGATATTGGGTGCATAACTACAATGTGCTTAATCGCATATTAAATTTTTTTCCTTATATTTGTTGGCAAGTGTTTGGATCCATTTTATTGACCTATGTTAGAATGCGAGCTTGGCCTATAATGGTTTTTTTTTAAGATATCATGTTTTACACTAGTAAGGATATTATTGGCATATTGATTCATTAACACTTTTTATTAATCCAAATTAGTTCTATACAAAAATAATTTGCTATTGGTATAGGTTCTATGATGATTGACACTAGTAAGGTTTCAGGTTACAAATGATGAAGGAGACTTAGTTATTGGTGTGAAGGATCCCATGTCATTATAATCGGTGTCCACCCCTACGATTAAATCAAATCATAAGAAAAGTATATGGAATGTAGAGTTACAAGGAGAAATATTTTGTTAAAAAAAATCTTGTATTAAAAAAAAATATGAGACTTCTTCTCCAATGTACTAAAAAAACAAAAAAGACAAGGGAAGAGAAATGAGCTTGGGGAATTTGAAACATTGAGGATGCTTGAACTTCCAACTAACCCCCAAGTAAGCCATCCTCCTACATACTATTTGTCCACAAAGGAAGAGGGGTTTGTTGGCTGAGACTAAGGGGAATGTTGCATAGACTTCCATGAGGAGCATGACGATGAACCAAAGAACCTATCACTTGCCTATTGTTGCATAAAAAAGGATGAATCCATTTGAATGTTGTTTTCCCATTTGGGTTTCCAAGGAAAACACTGAGTTCTTATATGATGAATCTCTCTATTTTCTATGTTATTTTTCTATCTACGAGTTTAAAATGGAGTTGCTTTATATTTTAATGGTTCCCATGTGTTGTTTAATGGGTTGAGAATTTTTTACCAAATATATTTTTGAGGATTTCCTTCATTTTTTACAGTCTACATAAGAAAGAGAACTATCCAAAAATCTCTCTATTCTCATTCATTCATTTGTTTATGAGATAAGATATTGATGGATGTCATTCCAGAGCCATTGCAATAGTTTAGTGAGTTTATAAATTAGTTTGTTTATGGATTTTCGATTATTTTCTCTTTCATACATGTTGCAAAATTTCCCCATATACTTTTCACCCTCTCTCTAAGTAAGTTTCTTATTTGTTGGTTGTGTTATTCATTTCCTAACTTGCAATTTCTTGTTTGTTGTGTGTTCTCTCTCTCCCATGGGCCATACTTACCTCAAATGAGCCAATTTACTTGTTGGTTGTCTATTCTCTCTCTCCCATAGGCCATATGTACCTCCACCAAGCCAATTTGCTTGTTTTCTATGTGACTTCTTCCTCCCATCAATTGTACACCTTTCCCACAGGGCATACACTCTCTCTGGGATACATTTTATTTGCTAGTCGTGTGTTTTATTCCTCCCACAAGTTGTACGCTCTCTACTAGCTGGCCATACATCCTCCTCGTTAGCTAATAAATAAAGTGTTATCTTCATAGCATTGGGTGAATAAGAAATTGGTTTCTTGTTGGCTAGATTTTTGCTCATTCTAATTTATTGCAAGAGACTTTCACATAGATTCATGGTGTTAGTGCTAGAAGATTGTTAGAGGAGTGTGAGGAGTGTTGTTTCTTTCACAAGACAACCACCATTATCAATAAACAAGGAAAGACATGAGGAGTGTTTCTCATTGTGTTGTGGTATTGATTTTCAATCATGTAGCAGGGGATTCCAATCCCAGAATTAGAATTAGTTGGAAAATATTGTTGCTCAAAGTGTTGGTCGAAGAAGATCATAGATAGAGAGAGGATAGAGTATTTTATTCTTCATTAAGAATCTACATTGGTGAATTATGTGGACTCTCAATCCTACAATTATGGATCATCTAGTATTAGAGTAGGTTCTAAAGACTTGGAGAAGAACTACATGCTAAACACCCACAATGGGTACCAAAATAATGGAGAAGCATTTATATTGATATTATTGTGGAGAAGAAAACCCAAAATGACAGGAATATCTCATGAAGAACATGGTAGGGAAGACCCGAAAGCCAATTTTGCTTAGCTGGAGCAAAGCATTTCTACATTGAAAAAAATGGTAGCATAGTTGTTGGTGAAGAAATATAGGAGGTAAACTCAATAGACATTGAGCATGAAGAAGATAAGATAGACTGAGAAGATTCTACATGCGAGAAGCTCAGTGACTTGGGTAAAAATAGTTCATTTTCTTCATCTTCCAATCTTCCTTTCAAAGTTGAATATAAGATTGGAATCCCCATGTTTTATGGACAAGTTAATATTAAATTCTTAAATAGCTATTTGAAACAAATGGAATTTTATTTTGGCCTTTATAAAATACAAGAACGATAATAAATTTCTTTTGCTAGTTTGAAAATTACCAGACATGCTCTGTTTTGGTGGGAGAGCTATGTAGATGCATTGAGGATAAGAAATAATCCCAAGATTATGAAATGGGAGGAATTCAAGGAATTTATGAATTCAAAATATGCTATGAAGAGGAGCAACGCATGACATGGTAGTACCTTTGCCAAGAACGGATGCAAAGGGTGAAAGCATACACTTTTGAATTTAGGAGGAAAACCATTAGGTTGGGTATCTCTTTGGAAGATATGGGGGTGGTAGTGAAGTACCTTGGAGGACCTTTCAACCATATCTGAAGGAAATTGCAGCCTCTTTGTGTGAATAGCACAGACAAGGTGAGAACAAAGGCTCTTTATATTGAGTTGTACTCTAATAAGGGGAAACAACATTAGGGCCAAGAAGAAACCAACAAGAGAAAAGACCAAAATATGGTATCGATGGCCAAAAGAAGGAGGGATCATAATAGGCATTGAAAAAATTGTAAAGGGGATGGGAAAAAGGAAGAGAAGTGATGGAAACTTCATCCATAATTATGTTCAAAATGGATAAAGTCCAAGAAGAAAGAACAACTAGCTAAAAAGACAAAAGAAAAAATGGTAAGTGGAGATAAACACGTACTATTCTTAATAAAAAATCTAGTAAATAATTGGAAGGTAAATGCCACGTTTGACAATGGTTCTCAATGTAATATGATTTATGAAACATTAGTTGATGATGTTGGTATAAAAACTCATGATATAATGCACTCAAGTTCACTAACATGGTTGTAAGGGAAATATGTTATGAGAATCACTCAAAGATGCAAAATAAAGTTTGTCATTAATGCTAGTTATGTTGATGAAGTAGAATGTGAAGTTGCACCATTAGATGGATGTGAAGTGATATTTATAATCCCATACCTATGGGATATGGATGCTACTTTATACAAGAGAGAAAACAAATATCACTTAGTCAAGGGTGGAAAGGCATACTTTGTTAAAGAATAGAAAGGGATAAAAATAATAACTCCTCTAGCAACAAAATAGAGGTAGACAAGAAAGAAACAAACAACCAACTTCAATGATGGAATGATTGATATGGAAAATAAAATGGATGCCACATGCTTCCATATCCTCAACAATATATATTTTGGGGATCAAAAGCCTCCAAATGGGGAGGTATGATCTAAATTGGATTTGCACAAAAACAATTGGTTACCAACACAAACTCTATGATGATCAGTATTGGCAAGGAGCGAGCCTATGGATGAAGGAGATTGGGTTGTTGGTATGAAGGGCCCCATCCCATAATGATCAATGTTCACCCATGTCATTAAATACAATAATAAGGAAATCATATGGAATGTATAGTTACAAGGAGAAATATTTTGTTAAAAAAATAGCCCATTTAAAAAAAATAAAAAATCCACGAGACATCTTCTCCAATGTACTAAACAGAAAAAAATACAAAGGGGGGGGGTGAAATTGGGGAAGATAAAGGGTTAAGGATCCTTTACCTTCCATATATCCTCTATCTAATCCATCATCCTATATACTATTTCCCCACAAAGGAAGAGGAGTTTCTTTGGTTGAAAGTGACGATAGTTCTACCTAGACTTCCATGAGGAGCATGAGGATGAACTGGAGAGCATATAACTTGCCTATCGTGGCATAATAAAGAGTTTGGACAAATCCACTTGAACATTGCCTTTACCATTTGGGTTTCTAGGGTAAACATGAGATCTTATGTGATGGATCTCTCTACTTTCTATGCTATTTTTCTATCTATGAGTTTAAAATGGAGCTTCTCTATATTTTAATGGTCACGTGCATTGTTTAATGGCTTTATAATTCTTTACCAGCCACGGTGTTTACCATCCTACTTTTTTTTTTTTATCAATTATGAGTACCACCAATTATAGAAGAAGCTTTTTATATAAACAGAAAGGTACTTCTCTCCAATCAATTGGTTGGAACTCCTACTAACAACATTCCTGATTAAAATTGTATTCAAGGATTTGTACCAAAGGCTCTATAAAAATTTATAAAGAAATGATAACTCATATTACATTCCCCTTGTGTTTTCTTAGCAACAACTAATGGTTACCATGTAGTTTATGGTTGAATTCCTATCTCAAAACTAGCTTGAGAAGGAGCTCAAACATTGTTTTCTTCAATCCATTTACTTATTTTCCTCTATAGAATGGTCCCAAATAGGTTGGAAAATAGGTTATTGACCATGATGGTTTAGAGTTTCTAACATGATTTATATCTCTACCTTTGTGAATAGGGATCACTTTTCTAACTTTTTGGTCTAAGGGAAACCCATGCCAAATTGTTGGAATGGACATATCTTCGAGAAGTGCATAAAAATATGAAGCTCCCCATTTGAGAATTTCAACAATTAAACTGCATGGATCAAGTGTATTTCCATTGACAATATGCTTAATTCCTACCTCTCTCTTATTAAATAACTTTTGTTTCTTTTTCCAAGAAAGTCATGTTGGAATTCTTTCCCTTATTTTTTTTCTTGTAGAGTTTGCATACATTCTACAATACACATAGAGATTGATGAGTAGAATGTTGAATTCCTTCACAACATGCATTGGCTTGAGTAAAGTTCCTTAGGTCACGAACTTTGAATCTTATTAGAAGGAACTGTTGATGTAACAATGGATTCATAATGAGTTATGTAGTTTTGAGAAAGAAAACTAATTATGCAATTTCAAGTGTGAGGTTGTTTGTACAATTTTGAACATGACACTTGTAATGTACCCCAGCCTAGTTGAGGAACATTATGGTGTGAAATACCCATAAAAACAAAAATTTCACAGCTAATTAAATTCATGTAGCTTATCAACTACAATTACAACCAGATTTAACTATTGTCTATTACCATAAATTAGATGCATCTACAATACTCTGATATAAACAAAAAATGAAACTGATAACTCAATTATAGTAGCATATAAATCAGTCTAATACATAGATTTCATGAACAATAATTTAACTCATAAATACAAGATAGAAAATAGATAAAACACTTATATTTTAACAATAGTTGTGCAACCAACTACTTGGGATTGAAGTTCCACCCAACCATAGACTTTCTTCTCCAAATATCAACAGAAAGTCACCCTCGAGCTGAGGCTAGCAATTCACAAAAGAGGGTGGTCTCTCACTGTCCACTCACAACTAAAAATTCCCATAACCCATTGATACTCTCCTACAACTATCCTGGTTTTCCACCATCTCTTTTCCTCTCGACCTTCCCAACCCAAGGAATGTAACCCTTCACTGATATCAGTCCCTTGAGTGTCCCATTAATTTATCAAGGTCTCTAGCATAGGTAACCAATAATCTCTTAGTTGAGAAATCAAGGGAACTTGCTACTAGAAAAACTACCAATGAACAATAGTGAACACTTTTTTTTATAGTGCAAATCACTCAGGAGTTCACTCTTCAGGTCTAAAAAATTGGATCCTCAATATTCAACTCCAAAACACTCCATATGTGCTCCATCATGCTATAGAATTCACCCTCCATGGATGTTCCAACTTCAATCTCTCTTTATTTCTATCTCCTTTATGCTCATGCAAAAAAACTAAATGTGCAAAAAATGTTGTTCCAACCCATACGAATTTCCTCCCTTTGGCTTGCCTTTCTTGACTCACACACTTCCCCAAGATGATTGTACTCAGCCCTTATTGTTCCTGAGATTGATTCTAAGGCTCAAATAATAATGTCAGACATCAAGAATGTTTAAAGAGAATGTTTTAAAGAGTTCTTTTCCTACCTTTAGTTATATGGGAAATGATCCTTAAATGAAATTAATAATAGGACAGTACAAAGGCTGTATTTCGTTGTCTGAGTCAAAATTTTAATATCAAATGGAGTGAATGAAACTTACAAAACTGTTAAACAATGTGAGGCATCAATTGCAGATGAATCTCACGTGTTTGCAGTGGAATAAAATTAAAGAGTGCACCCTTGAACAAGATATGAAATGCAATAATTCAAATATCTTGCAGGTCGTGCTTTACTTATAGTAAATACAGAGGAAAAACTGCTTACTTGATGAATTGCTAATATAATGTGATTACAGTAGTTGTGATACTAAATTGCAATCAATCACTTATCAAGGAATTGCATAAGGAAATTTGGAGGTATGGAGATATAGGAGAAACACACAACTCAAACTGAAGGAAAATTAGAATCTCTTTTTGCACTTGTATTGATACTCAAAAATGAGATTTTTTCTCTATTACATCTGGCAAGAAGCAACCTTGAATAGATCTGAAATCTATCTACTTATACAAAATATGTCGCAACTCAAAACGGTTGGACTTCTTACAATATCTCCTAAAAACATAATGTAATTCGAATGAAACAACAACAGGTTGATATTGTTTGAGCTGGCGCTTTCATCTATCTCTTCATCTACTCGTAGATGCGCTCATTTTCCTTTGTTCTTTGAATTGGTCACACATGTCCATTGAGGCCACCATAATCATTTGTTTACTGTCCTCGTCATGTGATTCCACTTCTATCTTTTCTTTGGATGCGTTCACTAGAAAAAGATTATCAGTTGAACATATGGAGGGAGTTATAATGTGACAGGTAGCTCAACATTGGCTCGTTATGCGATGGCTAACAGTTACGCGAATGAGTAACTGCTCATGAATAGGATGACATGGGGACAAGTTTAGGTGGGGAGGTAAATGGGGTAATCGATGTGGAAGGTGTGACAGGCTGGAGAGTTAACAGGATACATGACTTAAATGACAGGTGTTTCTTCAATGTCCCTTTATGTTTCTTTATTTTGTAGGGGCACAAGGGGGTGGTTTGACGCAACCCACTTTTCGTCCCGCAATGCACCTGGTGATGCCACATGGCTCTTTTACTATACCATGGTTTCAATTGCAGGACTGTTCAGGAATTTTATCGTTCGAGCATGTTGCATCCCTGCAATGAAACGTGGTCATTGATCTAGTCGCGATCTGCAATCTGGGCACTCCTGCTAATTTTAGCACCACCGCTAAGGTTTATCTTCCTGCCAACTTTAGGATCATGCTAACCACACTTGCAGATGGTGCTACTTTGGCGTTGAACAAGAACACCTCCCAGAGGATGATCTGACGCAGTGGCCTGACGTCACTATGCTGATGTGTCATGAAAAGGGAAGTGACACATGTCGGTGCCAGTTGGATGCCAGGTGTCATGACTGATGAGATATCCACATGTATGAATTGATGACTGCAACATATTTTGGCACTTCAGAGATTGAGGGTGGTCTGCATGTAGAGCTAGAGCTCTGAAGTGAACAACAACTGTCGATCTGAGGAGGACACGTGGTAGGAATCGGTGGACTTCGGGAGAAACACTTTGGATGAAAGCGAGAGGGGAGAAGATAAAAATGCCAAAGCTCGAAGTCTTGAAGTAAATCATGACTGACCTATGGAGAATAATTCATGGCGCTTGATCTGCAACTCTAGGAGAAAGTACTCCAGAGGAAAATGAGAGGGGAAGCCCCGAAGTCTCGAAGTAAACTACCATCGTTAGATTTGGATGGACACGTGGCAACAATCAGTGGACCTCGGGAGAAAACACTCTGAATGAAGGCGAGAGGGGAGAAGCTAAAACTCCTAAAGACTGAAGTCCCAAAGTAAATCATGACCATCCGATGGAGAAGGACGTGTGGTAGGAGATCCTCCACTTCAGGGATTTATCATTTTGAAGAATTGCACCTTGGAACGCCCGAAGCCCAGAGTTCTGCAGTAAATCCTCACTGTTGAAATCAAAAGGACATGCGGCACCAGATCTCTCACTTCGAGGATAACCACTTCAGAATAAATCTGGATGTGTGAAGTGATAAATCCCAAAGCCCAGAGTTCCAAAGTAAATCTAAGCTCTTGAAATAAAAAGGACACGCGGCACTAGATCTCTCACTTCAAGGATAACCACTTCTAAAGAAAGCTGGATATGTGAAGCGAGAACTCCCGAAGCCCGAAGTTCCAAAGTAAATCTTCGTTGTTGAAATCAAAAGGACACACAGCGCCAAATATCTAACTTCGGGGATAATCACTTCAGAATAAATTTGGATGTGTGAAGCGAGAACTTTTGAAGCCGAGAGTTCCAAAGTAAATCTTTGCCATTGAAATCAAAAGGACAAGCGGTGCCAGATATTCCACTTCGTGGACTTAGCACTCAGAAGAGTTTGTGCTCTCTTTTCTGTCTATTTATCCCCTTCCCTTAGTTTATCTAGCTTCCGAACTAATTTATCGCACTAGATTCTGAGGTCAAACTTCCCTGCAGCTTTTCGTGGTGCAAAAAATTATCCTACTTGTAATAAGAGAAATTTGTAAGATCTTTGTTGAATAAAACTGTTAATTGTAAATAGTAAAATAATTTTGAAATCCGAAGAGCTTGTATAGATTTGTTTACAGAGAGATTATTAAAAAATTATGATGGAATTTTTTACTTGGAAAATCACAATAATTAATCAAAT
This sequence comes from Picea engelmannii, assembly GCA_009831015.1. NCBI lineage: Eukaryota > Viridiplantae > Streptophyta > Pinopsida > Pinales > Pinaceae > Picea > Picea engelmannii. The sequence continues at coordinate 552,696 of ML789347.1, forward strand.
TTTTAACTTTATCCAATCACAAACATCATTAACAATGTAAGAGGGAAGAAATCTAAAGTTCAAAAAAGTGTTCCAACATAGGCTCCATCTGGGGATTGTGTCTCCCTGTGAGATGCGAAAGAACAGTAGACCAAGATCCTTTATTGGGTAAATGGAGTCATTATTACATTTATGATAAACACTTTTAGGGGTTAATCATACAGAGAAAAAATGAACTTCAACCAAATCTCATAAAACCTTCAAAACATCCCCAACTATCGAGTCAAGTTAGGCTATTTAAAATTTCCCTTTTCTGAAACTCAGTCTGGATCTGTTCAAGATAATCAAAATAACTTTAACTGAAATATCATACTTTGACCGACTTCATTCGCATCAAGGTTGAGTAGATGTAACAATATATTTAGGGAATCCCTCGTTGGTCCAGAATGTAAATATTACCAGAAAGAGAATTAGATGTCAGAGTATGTTTTGTAGATATGTATGACAACCATACATATATCGTAGATATTACTTCACTGTCAGCGAGCCTGTGCAGTACCCCGATGAAGTTATCTACCTCTCCCATTGAATTTCCTTTCACCACTTCAATTATCACTTTTTCATTTTGTTGAGATGAGGGAAATCATTACATGAATTTCCTTTCATCATCTCTTGTTGGACAAAATGGGGGCAATCCAATTTTGAATTTCCTTTCACCATTTGTCTTGGACTAGATGGAGGCAATCAGATTATGAATTTCCTTTCACCATCTGTCTTATATTTTAATATTTTCAAGTGGGGGAAATCAATTTCTATGTATCATACGAGGGATGATATCTTCTTAAAAAATTTAAAAGGGAGGTCTGTCATAATTTTTTAAGTATAATTTGAGACTAATTTTCTTCCAATTTTCAATACACCTTCGTCTATAGGGAAGATTTTATAGGGATTTTGATTTTCATGGATCAACCTTGAGAGAATTAGTCAGTTTAAAATCTGATAGAAGAGTTAAAGTTATCAGGATTAGCCTCGACATACCTTCTTTCAGCTAAAATCCAAGGAACATAAAGATTTTCGCCTAATCTTGTTTTAGAGATTTGTTTTTAAGTTTTCGGAGTCAAGGTGTAATTCTTTCTTTCTATGAAGATCCAGGAAAGGTAACGAAAATCAGAAGAGAATAAAATCTCAAGGATAGGAAAAATAAAACAGAGAAATGACTTAGAGGGACAAACACAAAAGAATCTCATTCTGACACAAGTTTGTTTATTGATTTTCGAACTTCTTTTCAAGCCCTTTTTATCCTTATTTTCTTTCTTCTTTTATTTGATTTTCATTTTATTCAGAGAAGGCTTCAGAATTAATCTGTAATATTTGTACTTTTATGATCTTTGATCAGGTGACAATATCTATATGAGTGAAACCTCCTTTACATTCAATAAGAGTTGTTTAAAATTTTAGCTTGGACTAGTGGGGTAAGAGTTCATACTTCAGATTTCTTTTATATTTTCAATCAAGTAAATCATTAATTTATCACTTGTTTTGAGAGAAATCAAACGTTCTGATACATCCTTATCTCTCAACTGACAGTAAGTATTCTACACAGGAACAAAATGGGAAATGTCATAAAATTACGCAAAATAGAAATGATATGTGGTACATATGCTCTTATATTTTTCTTTCATGATATCAAGTAGACTTGGTTTATTTACAAGAAAAGTGAAATTTGGATAGTTTACAAAAGGAAAATAAAACTACAAATTGAAAAAGAAAACAATGTCAATCTAGATCGGTATGTACAATGGGAATCTGAAATATGACTATTGCATAAAATGTTTTAGGTAATGCTCATTGATAGGAGCGTCAATAATTTTTCTGTCGAGGTTTTCCAGTAAGAACAAATTTTTCCCCTCAACAACTACAATCCTGAATGGTTTGAACCAGAGATGATCGAACTTTCCATGTTTCCCCACATCTTCTTTCCTAGCATCCCACTTCAAAACTAAATCTCTAAGAAGACACTCCTTGTCTTTATCTTTTTTATCAAAGAGGACCTTCATATTATCTTGGTACTTTTGAAGTTTGTCATCTACTTCGGCCCTATTTTGTTGGACTTCGATTATTTGATTTATACTTATTGTAAATTCATTTGGATCTTCATTTGCATCTTGCCAGAGCTTCATCATAGGAAGAGCGAGATTGATAGGAAGGACAACGTCAGTACCATAAACCATATGAAAATGGGACATACCTATTTATTTCTTAGTGCCACTTCGATTCACCCATAAGGCGTATTTTAGGTGAACATGCCAAGCCTTCTTATTTTTTGTCAACACTTTTTTTATTATAGTCATCAGGCTCTTGTTGGATGATTTTTACAACCCATTCTCCTAAGGATAATAGGTTGTAGAATGTCCTAATACGATGTTGTATTTTTGGCATAAATTGACCATTTCCATAGATTTGAAAGCTTGGGCATTGTCAGTGACTATTTTTTTAGGACAACCAAATCTTGATAGGATGTTCTCTTCCAAGAAGTTTATTACCACCAAATCCATGGCATTCTAAGCTGGAATGGATTTGACCCACTTCGTGAAGTAATCGGTAGCAGTTAGAATCCATTTATGTTGGGAACTTGACTATGGATGGATTTCTCTAATGAAATATGGCCCCCATTGTTGAAAGGGAGCTTCTGATTTGACCGGGATTAAAGGTAGTGCAGGGATATTTTGATTACCAGAGAACAGTTGGCAAGATTTGTAGGATCTGACCTTGACATTCACGTCAGTAAATAACTTTGGCCAATAATATCCTACTCTTAAAATCTTGTAGGTCGTTTCCCTCCAAGCGTGGTGTCCTCCACACACTCCTTCATGAAATTTTTTTATGATGCCTTTTGTTTAACATTATGTTAAGAAACATAACGAGAAACCCAGAGGATCCTTCCAATAAAGTTGGTCATCGATAATACAATATTTAGTTATGTGTAGATTCAAAGTTCTTGCTTTGGTCAGAGTCATGTCATTCAGGCACTGAAGGGTAAGGAGGTATGAAACAATGTCGCAATACCAAGTAGAGTAAGAAAACTTATCTTCAATATGAATCATAGGTGTTTGATCAGCAAGCTCCTTTATATCCAGGAGATATCTGTGTGATTCCAGGTGATTTATCCCGAGTGCCCTGAAATTTGATTCGGCTAACAATTTCGCCAAGTCTTGACCTTTGACTAGTTTGGTCGGATTTACTTCTAGATCGAACTCCTAAATTTTAGCTAACCACTGCCCTCTCTTTCCATCACTTTCTGGTTGAATCAAGATGTATTTGACAGCTCTTGTTGGCACATAAGAGATTATTTTGGAATGTAACACATATGTCCTGAAAGCTTTGAGAGATTTCACCATTGCGTAAGCTTGTTTTTCAAGTATATCATATTTTAATTCTGCATCCCTGAGACTTTTAATGAAAAAGGATATTGGCTTCTCGAAGCCTTCTTCGTTCTTTTGCAGGAGCACCACTGCGATAGTATGTTCAGAAGTGAAAGAGAATATCAAGAATTCCTTAGTATAGTTTAGACTGGCTAACATTGGTGCTTCGCCTATAGCTTTATTGACTTAATCGAATGTTGCCTTAGCTTCGACGGTCCATTTCACTTGGCTTTCCTTATTCAATATATCTATAATCAATTTAATTATTTCAGCAAAATTGGGAATGAATCTTCTCAAAAAGTTGATCTTTCCTAAAAAAGATTGAATTTCTTTTATGTTCCCAGGAATATTAATCATGTCTATAGCCTCAACTCATTTAGGGTCGACCTTGATTCCTTCTTTTGACACTATATGACCCAAGATATTACCTTCTTGCATAGAGAAATGTGATTTCTTAGGATTAAGAGACAAAACGAATTTTCTGCATTTTTCGAAGGTCTGCTTGAGGTGTAGCAGATGTTTTGCATCAGAGTTAGAAAAAATCATCAAATAATCAAGATAAATAACAATGAATTTGTATTTCTCACCGACGAATGTGATGGCCATCGCTCTTTGGAAAGTATCCCCTGCATTCATCAAACCAAATAGCATTTTATCGTACATAAAATTTCCCCACTGAGTGGTAAACACAGTCTTTTCTTTGTTGTCTTCATGGACAACAATTTGATTGTATCTGGAAAAACCATCTATCATGGACATCTATTAGATTCAACTACCATCTCTAGAACATGATCCATTTTTGGTAGTGGGTAGTTGTCTTTGAGGGATGACCAATTTATGTTTCTAAACTCTGCAAAGAGCCTTATTTAACCATTTTTCTTTTTGACGGGTACCAAATTCGCTACCCATTTGGAATACTTGAGTGGAACGATAATTTTCACATTGAGAATATTCTTGACTTCCCTTTCTATCACTAGCAAGAGAATAGGATTTATTTTTCTGAGTTTCTTCCTGAAAGGTTTGATACCATGTTTCAAAGGAATCTTGTGTTCAATAACAGAGGTATCATAAGTTTTCAGATCATCATAGGACCACACAAAAATGCCTTTGTATTTCTTAAGAAACTCGACGTACTTATTCTTCATTTCGGACGAAAGGTATTTAGATATCTTGACCAGTTTAGGATTTTACTCAGTTCCTATATTACAGTCTTCAACCTCTTCAGACTGAGGTTGTAAGGTAGACTTTAAAGGTATGTCATCCTGGTCGAACAATCTCTCCAAGGGGATCAAACCTCTATGGATCTTATTGTTCTTAAGTACGAGCATGTGGTGGTTCATGATCTTATCCTGTAACTTTTAAGTACAAGCATGACCCAAATAGGATCGTTCTGGTTTTCCTGATCTATGTGAGTCTTGTAAAACTCGTTGAACATTTCAAGGAACTGTCTGATTTGGTCATTGTCTTCATAGAATTTCCAGTGTTGAACATTGTTTAGGATCGAAGGCATGTATCTCATTTCGATGTGATACTTCAGTTTTAGGACAGTAGGTGGTATAAAGGTCACAACAACTTTTCCTAAAGAGTCAACTTGTTGATTTCCCATTATGGGAATAGAGTGAATATTAAAAGATGAAAATAATTTTTCTATCAAATCCAAAGCGCAATTTCTGTATGACCTCAGCCTTGGATGTTTATCTTGATACTGTTGTTTTACTTGTTTCACAATGAGCTCTGCTTCACCATAAACTATCAGATGTTCGATTTTTAACTTTATGGTAGCTTCCAATCCTAAGACTAAAGCTTCATATTCATAGACATTATTCGTATAATGAATCTCCCACTATAATCTATATGATAAGGGAATAACGTACTCATCTCTTGGAACTACAAATAACACTCCAACCCCTTCTCCTTCATAGGAAGAAGCGCCATCAAAAAACATTTTCCACATTCCTTCTCTACTATTTACACTTTTCTTTGTTTTTTCTACTTTTTTATTTTCTTCTTCTGTACATTCTTCAAAATCATCATCTATAGATAATATACAATTTCATAAGTCCTGATCAGCAACATAAACTGGGTATTTATTGGGGTTTTGGGGGTCACTTACAGTATACGCCATTCTAGTTTCTCTATATAGTCGAGTGAATTGTCCACCGAAAATTAGGATTGTAGCGTAAGTCATGTCCATCTGAACTGATCCTCCTAATTTGGCGCCCCAAGACCTGGATAGAAGCATGTCGTGCTTGGCAGGGATGTCAACAACGAGCACATCCATAAGGATACATTTTACATGGATCTGAGCAAGATTTACTACCAAATCTTTAATCATGCCTAGAGACTTAACCTTTATAGAATCAAACAAGTACAAGTCTTGCTAAGGTCTAGTGATTTTGAGGCCTAGCTTCTCCATGATAATTTTAGGCATTAAATTATGAGAGGCCCCAAAATCTAACATACAATTGTGGAGTAAATGGTCATGCACAGTTAGTGTAATATAAAATGGAGTAACATAATCCTTGTTATTTTCGATGTGTGGACCGAACATGATCGTAGGTCTTTCATCTTATAGATTAATAACATTTGCATGACATTCGGCCTTAGAAAAATTTATCACTTTAGCAATTTTCTTTTTATAAATCAGTTTTTTTGCAAGTTCAACTAGAGGCATGGGGATTTTAATTTTATTAAGCTCATTTTCTAAACTGAAACCTCCAACTATTTTTTCGGTTTTTCTGGTTGTAATTTGTTCTTCTGTGTTTTTCGATTTCTTAGTTTGCGTTGTTCTTGTTTCAACTAGTTTTGTTCGGGCAACTTGTGTTTCAGTTGGTGTTTTATTAACTGCTACCTCATTCATTTTACTTCGCGACAAAATATTTTTTGGTGGAACATTCCTAGAATTTTTCTCTCTCGACCTTAAATCATACTTTTGTTGGAGTTTAGCCATTATTGAGTCGGCGAACCCTTGATAGATAGAATCTCCCAGAGTGTTGATGCTTTCCTCATTATTAAACATGTATTCTAGGTCTAAAGATTTTTCATAATCCTGTCTGGTTAAATGTGGCTCTAGATAATCATCGCTAAGGTTATTCAAATCTTCTTCTAGCTCCTCATAATTTTTCATTTCATCTCTCTGTATAAAGTTTTCAGTTTTAAACAGAGCTTGGATCTTTTGATCTTCATTTTTTATTTGTCTCTGTTGTATCTAAGGGTTAGGGTTTCTCTTAAACTGATTCCTAATGTATGGATCAGGTTTGGATTGATCTAATTCCATCCTGGATATTTTCTTTAATAAATCGTTGATTATCTTGGCCATCTCATCCATCTTTTCTTCTGCAGACTTCCCAGATCCAAAGGGTCCTCCTTGTTCTTTGAAATGCCTAGGTTCTTTGCTTCCCATCTCAATCTTAGTTTTTAATTTCCCAGATGCCATCATATTGGATTCAATTTCTATGGCATCATCCTGCATTCCTAACAAAGTGGCCAATATTATTTCTCTTAAGAGGAGAGCAAAGTCATGTTCAAAGGCCCCTGCAAAAGTTACCTTTGCAGCAGGTTGAGAAGGTTTGAATTTAGTTGGGATTTTGTTATACAATTTGTTGAACCTCGAAGTAAATTCAAGGACTGATTCAAAATTCTTTTTTCTTAGAGCCCCAAATTCGGTTAGATAATAGAGATGGTCCTTTTTCTCTCCCCACTGTCTTAAGAAGGCATTTTCCAGATCAACATATGACCATATGGAAGCTACAGGGAGCACTATGAACCAGGTCCTCACTTGTCCTTCAAAGGTTTGTACTAATAGTCTTGAGTAAACATCCTCATGCTCGATGCCAAGGATATCAAAAAACTGATAAAAAAATATTATGTGTTCTGTTGCGATTTGATCTCCTTCTCCCATGAATTTTGGTAGGTTTTTCATATATTTTTCGGGAAAATCATGAAGGATGGTAGGGAGGACCAAGGGAGCATCTCTAGTATCTACCTTGGCAAATATTCTAGGAGGCAGATCTTCTCCTTGAACTTATCCACTTGATCCTCCACCTCTGGCGCCACCAACACCAGCCATTGGAAGTCCAGGAGACGAACTTCAGGAGATAAAGAGGGGATTTTCAAAAAATTCAAGGGAATGAAGTGGTGACCTTTCGACTACTTTGAGGTGTGGTAAAGGAAGTTCCAGAAAAATTCCATTGGGAGATCAAAAATCTAAAAGAGGAGGAAAAGGGAAATGTGGATTGGTTTCCTCATACTTACAAGATGTATATATACGAGAGGCGATAGGGGATGAATCAAGATATAAAATTTATTCTTCAAAGTTTTGGGAAACTGAAACCTTTACATTGGGTAAGGATAGAATCGGCAGGGTGTCAATGACAGCATGTATCAAAAGGGATTTTTTGTTCTCACTGGTAGGAATATCTTTCAAATCAATCTCAACCTTTATCTCGGGAACAATTACCTCTGGTTTCTCAAGCTTAGCCTCAGATCTACTAGTTGATGCCTATGCAGAATGATTTTTTTTTTAAATTTCTTTATGAGTTAGTTCTTCAATTGGAACCTTAGCATTAACTTGTGTAACTTTGGGTTGATATACTTCACTTGCTGACACAATAGTATATTTGAGGTATCCCTTTGGTTTCAACAAATTTTCAAGATTTGACACTAGTGTGGTCTGCTTATCGTCTGGATTTTTTTTGGTATTCTTTTGATTGAATGCCAATTTTGTCTATGGTGGAGTCACCAAGTGAAAGATAAAAATAATCCTTACTTATGTATTCAATATTTTTTCACCATCAAAGATAGAAATTTACCTTGTCGTTTTCCCAGGGAAAATAACTTTGTTTCTTCGTCCTCGGCAATAGCACCAAAAAGATGTTGCCCCTAAGATTGATTCTAAGGCTCAATGAATAATGTCAGGCATCATGAATGTTTAAAGAGAATGTTTTAAAGAGTGATTTTCCTACCTTTAGTTATACGATAAATGACCCTTAAATGAAATTAATAATAGGACAATACAGAGGTCGTATTTCGTTGTCTACGTCACAATTTTAATATCAAATGGAGTCAGTGAAACTTACAGAACTGTTAAACAAAGCGAGGCATCAATTGTATATGAATATCACCTTGTTTGCAGTGGAATAAAAGTAAAGATTGAACCCTTGAACAATATATCAAATGTAGTAATTCAAATAGCTTGCAGTTCGTGCTTTACTTATAGTAAATACAGAGGAAAAACTGCTTACGTGATGAATTGATGATATAATGTGATTACAGTAGTTGTGATACTAAATTGCAATCAATCACTTATCAAGGAATTTCGTAAGGAAATTCATAAGTATGGAAATACAAGAGAAGCACACAACTCAAACTGAACAAAAATTAGATTGGTTGTTGTCATTGATGTCAACCCTAGTCATGGGTTTTGGACCGCAAGATTGATAAAGGTATTTGGACATGAAGGACAATGCACATGCATATACAAAACCCATGAATGGATAGTATACATCATGTTTTTTCCGGTGGTATGTGGCACGTCACGTGGATCCTCATGGTTGAGGAAAAATGAATTTTTGAAGATTACAAAGTGAATTGAAGAAGGAAGTACATGTAGGCCCTGAAGATAATTAAAGAAAAGAATTACAAAATAAGAAAGTGTCAGGTCATCCCTAATGTTAAAATGAAGTGACATAAATGGTATAAATAAACATCATTATACATTCATTTTGATACAAGTTGAATTTCAGAGGAAATAAGAAGTAAAGAAGGTCGGATTTCAAGGGAGGATGAAGTCTTTTGGTGATGTGTTCTAAGGTATGTTATTTTCAGGTCATCTTACCATTTTTGCCATAACTTTTTTTCTAGAATGATTCAAATGGTGAAATATCTATGGTATTGATAAGACATATCAAGGTACCTCTGGTAAAATTTTCAGCTCTTGATTCGCTATAATTATGTAGAAACACTCTTTGGAAGATAGGGTTTGTGACCAGTCCTAAAGCTAGTCAATAAATGGGTGTTCCAGGTAAAATAGTCATAACTTCTTCATCGAGAATCCAAATGATGTGGGACAAATTTCATTGGAAAGAGTACAAAATTTAGTTTCTTTTGTGCAAGTTTCAAAATCGAATGTTAAATATTGAGCACGGGGCATTTTGTACAAGTTCGGTCTCCTGAATAGACTAGAATTGAATAAAGTCTACCATTCTTTCTATAACTTCTTTTGGGGGAGGATTCAAGGAGTGAAAATTGGAGGAGTTTCAGAGAATACATTGAGTAATATTATATACAGGATCAAAGTACTCTAAGAATTGAATAATTGCATAAATTGAAGAAGTCTCAAGAAGCATTATCAGGTTCCATGTGATGATTGGTTGATGGTGGTGATTTAATGTAAAGTTTTATTATCTCTCATATATTATTGGGTGGAAGGAAGGGGCAAGGATGGAGAGTTCAACTCTCTCTTGATATTGGAGGATTATATCTTCCTCTTGGAGGTTTATCCCTCCCTTTACATTTGGAATTTGTAGCTACCTTTGGAAGTCATTACTTCCCTTGAACAATAACTATTGATTATTTCTCATATATTG